>JBBPTO010001246.1:0-17222 GCA_038094155.1 Pulveroboletus cf. aberrans | reverse complement strand
AGTATTGCATTCAACTATCTCACCACAGAATTCAGTGACAGTATTTTGACAATCACCCATTTTCACCATCTATTTGTTTAATGATACAGCAATGTTATGGACAATGGAATCACCAGCTTTTTGATAAGAGTAGAAATTGTTAAAGCCTATCATTATTATGTCACATAGAAATCTAGACAATATTGAGTAATTGATGTGTAGATGGCAAGGGTGCTTGAATATGGTTGTAGCAATAAAATTGCACCACCATTCCCTGACATTTATACATGCCATAGCATATAATAAGTGTCAGAAACTATAGTAAGGGCAGAGATTAACAGGAGGGTACAAGGGTACTCCTGTTGCACAGGGCAGAAAAGAGAGAGGTAAGTTGAGGATGCTCACTGAGAGAGAGACTAAAGTTCTTGTGACCAAGTTTAGGTTAGTCAAGATTGATGAGATCAGTCCTTGTGAGCTTCTTAGAAGCTTGATCTTGAGGGGAATGGAATCACATTATTAATTACATCATGGTGCCTATCAGTTTTAAATACATCCAGGAACCTGTATGTACTTGTGTGTGATGTAGCTATAACAAGGTCAATGATGTCAGAATGGCCCATCAGAGGATCTGTTATGCTGCTCCATTTATTTCAAATAGGTGGAGTTGAGTCTGGGTTGACCCAACACAGCAGTTGCGAAGCTAGGAAAGCTCCAGACTAATGACATTATAGCCAAGTCATAAAGACTGCATCTAGATCATCATGTGGTTGATCCTAAGTGTAATAAGATTACACTTTAATTAATCTTCCATTAAGTGTAACTCATAAATGAGTCACACCTAGTGTCTCGACCTATACTATGCCTTACCCCTAATTCACCACCCACCCCCATTTCACCATTCCAGCAAAAATACAGCACTTCTACCAGTTTTTTCATATATCTTAGTTCTTATATCTTTGTCTGTGAAGTTGAATGAATAAAAAGTATGCAGTAGTTCTTTTGATTGTGAAGTTCACCTTTGTCATGCAGCTGTCACTCACTGAGTGGATGCCAAAGTGGAGTTTTAAGCTCTGTGGCTGGTTGACATGAGCATGATGTGCTTATTCACTAGTGTAATGCATGGTTGTGGTATAGAAAACCAGAGTTCCATACAGTGATATCCAGTTCTCCCACGACTCTATAGCCCCTATCTTGTGCTTCTACCAAATCTGAGACTGTTCTGCTGTTGTTCATCCCAACCTGAGTCAAGCCAGTTGAAGTTCAAAGGTTAGTTTTCAATCTGATGCTTCAGACCTGAGTTCCTGCACACTGGATCCAATGTTTTCACACCTCAGAACACATTCCCACACTCTGGGTTTGGTCAGGTTTTGTTTCTTTTTACATTTCCTTTACTGTACATCATTTGGGTATGCCTGAATCACACTTTTGTACCTAGGGATTAGTTCCTAGACAGTGTGCAAGTAACCACCACCATTCCTAAGCTTATAAGTCCAGTTTCCTAGTATTTTTCTTACTTTCTCTACAAGTTCCCTTCAAGTCCTGCAACCAAAGTTGGTTTTCTAGCCTTACTGAATGGGGAAAAGCCAGACTCTAGTTTTCCAGTGTCCTGTGGATGATTAGTGAGCCTTTTCTACAGTCTTCTTCTTTTTCCTTTGCTTTCTTTGCAATTTTCTTGAGTTGAGATATACACTTGCATCCCTATTTCTTGCTTAGGACTTCATTTCAAGTTCTTTTGCTGTTTTACAGCAGGCAATGGCAGGCCATCAAGGACAGTGAGCTTCAACCATGGATCTGAAATATGAGTCCTGGATGAAGCTCACTGTGAAGTACCTCACAGATGGCACTTACAAGACTATCAAAGCTGCTGTGGGAGCTCACAAGGTAGGTAACTCAACATTGCCTGACATTTTTAGCAATCTAACATTTACAGGTTGCCTGCTGGACCCTCAGTGACTGTGTGAGATGCACACAATTCTTGGGATGAAGCCTCTAAAGCTACATGGCTTCTTACCAGTACTCAGGAGAATGTTGTGAATGAATGGCTAGTCCAGTCTTTGAGCATGGCTACTCCTTTGCATCCCTGTGACTTACATGCTCACATATTTGTCATCACTGGAAGATACCCTGGAAAGAACTGGCATTGAAGATACCTCAATTGTCATGACAAGACCTTGAAGGTATCAAAGCTGTCTCACCTCAACCTGAAATGAGCACAAAATTTCAACCAGACAAATGTTGATGGCTACTTCAGACTTTGGAAACAAGTTGAGAAGCAATATGGTGGGATTTCCTCAGAGCATAACTGAAATGAGGACAAGAAAGGCTGTCAAATGGGTGGGGGCCAAAATGGCTTGGGCATGAAGTATGTCTATGTGGCTGAGGAGCAGGAGTGCTACCACCAGCATAGTGATAATTTAGAGCTCATCACCATTCTTGAATGTGTGGATGCTGCTGGTGATATTATGCTGCCATATTTTGTCCTGAAGGATGGATCACTTTCTGATGCATGAGATCCAAAATTTAATGGAATGGGAGGGTAAGTATCATTTTGTGCTTTGTAAGCATATAGTGCTGAAGTTACTGCCAGTGTTGCTGTATCACCCACTGGATGGATGGACTGTGATATTTTTGAGCACTGGTTTATCTCAGTCTTTGTTTCAGAGGCTGAGAAATGCTGGGTTGACTCTACTAAGCCCATTGTCCTCATGCTTGATGGCCATGACTCCCAAGAAACATGGAAGCTGAAATGGGCTGCATTCTATTATAATATCATTATTATTGCTCTCTCATTGAAAACAACACACAAACTTCAGCCCCTCAATGTCAATGTCTTTTCATCTGTGCAGCAACAGTGTTTCAAACATTGCAATATGCATTTGGCTTGAGGAGTTCACATCAATTGCTTCAATTTCATTCCTCGATATTTAACTACTTGTCATGCCCTCACATGCTCCATGGTTCAGAAAGCATTTGCCAAGATGGGCATGTACTCTTTGAATCCAACCATCTTCCATAAATGTGACTTTGCACCAAGCCAGACATCCTCATTGATAGCAACTTTTTCACCTTCATATCCTGACAAAGTTCCATCATTCCCAACATATGTGCCCAGTGACCTTGACACAGATGATACCTCAGACTCCAACTGGAATGGCACAGAGTGTGGTTCAGACTCAGAGTCAGACATGAAAGAGTCTCATGGTGACAATACTAACTCCAAAGCAAAGCACATGGTGACTGGTGGTGGAGGTTCAGAGAATTAACTTAAAGTTTGGAATAGGTCAGGTCTTCCTGAAAATGATGAATCAAACAGCAGCAATGCTTTTCCACCTACCCCATCATTATCTGCAGGCTGCAAACATGTCACAGGTGCTGCTTCAACAATTGTGCTAGGCTGACCACAGCTCCCCTCTCCCACCATGTTCTCATGTGAAAGATTGTATGACAAAGGAGCTATATGCTTACATGCAGTCATACAAATCTCAGTGTAAGACTATCTTTGATGAGTGCAATGCACAGCTTGATGTGGCAAATGCACATTGCCAGATTACCACACTCACTGAAAAGCTTGTGAGCAAATCCCAGGGCAAGTGGTGCACATCCAAGAAAGTTCAGGTTTGGTTTGTGACACTCCCAGAGCTATGTGCAGCATTTGAGGTGGAGAATGCTGAACTAGAGGTAAAAGAAAAAGCTGAGCTTGAGTGAGCAGCAAAGAAGAAGGCCAACAATGCTGTCTGTACACATCACATTAACCATGAAATCAAAACTCAGATCTTTGACTATCCTTTCACAGCCTACAAATGAAAGGATGACCTTGTTGCTCTTGCTGGTGCCCTTTCACTTCCAGTGGAAGGTACTGTACCTGAACTTATAAGAGTCATCAAGTACCACCTTGCTGAAAATCCTGCTTGAGCAAATGAAGATTGATTCAGAGGCCTTTTGGCAGTTTGAGAAAACGCATGATGTGCAATTCCACACAGATGCTAGACTCAGAGCCTGTGGTACTGCCACCATCTTTCCCGATGCACTCATTCATTCCACCTGGGCCATCAAACCTTTGATTCTGACCACTGTCACATCATGTATAGCATTACTAGTACATTCTTTTCATGCCACATACACTCCATACTCCACATTTTTGCAATTAACCACAACCTAATCATGATGCACATACTACATGATCCTTATAACTCAAACATATATAAATCATGTTCCACCTTTGAAGCTGATGACAAAGTTTGAATTCCACCATGTGTGACTGTCCATGACCATCCTGCCTTTTTTGTGGTGGTGAAATGGAAGTGGGTGGTGGGTTGGGGGTAAGGCATAGTATTCTTTAGTAACATGAATAGTGTATTATCACTATGGTCTGCCTGTATTAACAGAGCACAAGACCTAGTGTTTGATTCACAGAATCTCAACACTTCTCCTCACTAGAATGTCATGTACTTGAAGAATATGGAATGAGTTTCAAAGCCTTTATGTTTTCTTGAAACTTGACATTTTCCAGATTCTTTGTGAAGATATTTGTGAACTGTTTTGTGGTTTCAACATAGAATAGTTCAACTTCTTTGAACTTGATGGCTTCTCAGATGTAGTGATCATCCTTTCTGACATGTTTTGTACAATCTTCCTATACAGGGTTTGATGCCAAAAACATGGCACCTTGGTTGTTCACACATAGAGGAATTGGCTTGAGCAAAAAGCCTAGTTCTTCAAATAGGATTCTCATCCAGACTATTTGCTTTGCCACTTCTGTCATTCCACAGTATTCTGCTTCAGTGGATGAGAGTCTAATATGTTTTTGTTGCCTTGAAAGCCATGAGATCATTCTATTTGCAAGGAATATGATCTTAATGTTTCTACATCTTTAGCCCAGTCTGTGTCAGAGTATGCTATAAAACCATTTTGAGGACCATTTGCAGAGTATTTGATGCACAGATTCTTTGTTGAAGAAACATAGTAAACTATCCAGATTGCTTTCTGCAAATGTTCTTCTGTTGGATTTGCAGAGAACTGTGACATTTTGATTACTGCAAATGCATTGTCTGGTCTTGTTCTGAGCATTAGAAAAAGAAGTGAGCCTATTAGAAATCAAAAGAGGCTTTGAATCTTGGGATTATGTTTTTCCTGTGTTGATGGCATAGGGTTATATCCAGAGGATAAAGGTATTGTAACTGTTTTACAGTTTTCTTGACCAAAGCATTTGATAACCTTTTCAACATAGGTTATTTGGTCAAGGACAAGAGTTCATTTGATTCGATCTCTTGTTATTCTCATGGATAGGTATTCCTTTGCATCTCCAAGATCTTTGCATTCCCATCTCTTCATGGAACATTCCTTTTCTTTGAGAGCTAGTGTCTTATCACTACCTGTGAAAAGTACATCATCAACATATATCACAATAATGATGAAGATCTTTCCTTTCTTCTTTATGTAAACTTCAGTATCAGGATATAGTCTTTAATAACCAAATTTGATAAGAGAAGCATGGTGCACCTTGTTTCATTGGAGCATGGCTTGCTTTAGTCCATATATGGCTTTATTTAATAGACAGACTTTTCAGAGATTCCTTGAAGCCTTCTGGTTGTATCATGTAGATTTCTTCATCAAGATCTCCATACAGAAATGCTGTTTTGACATCTAGCACTGATATTTCCCAATCATGTAGCACTGCTAAAGCTAGAAGGAACCTGACTATCTTAAATCAAGTGTCAGGTAAAAAGGTATCTTCATAGTTCACACTGAAGATTTGTGTGAAGCTTTTTGCAACACATCTTGCTTTGACATGATTGCCTGTTCTGATAGCAAAAACCCATCTCCCTTTCACTGGTTGATGGTTCCTGGGCAAATCTACAAGCTTTCAGACCTTCCTGTCATGTAGATATTTCATTTCATCTTCACATGCAGTCTGCCATGCTTCCTGTTGCTCTTGTGGTAGCTTGGCAATGTCTTGATACTGTATTGACACTTTTCAATCAGCAGATCCTGTTACTGCTGTTGTCAATAGTCTATTTATCCAACCTTGTGACATGACATGTCTGTCTTGTCTGAAGTTTGACACTTGTTTGATCAAATGTTGAGCAACTAAGCTAGACATTAATTCATACAGTTGTTTTAAACCTTCTTGATTGGTTGGTTCTTTAATTTCTTCATCATGAGCTTGTTCTTAACTTGCTCTTCCTGAATTTGTACATTCTCTTGAATAGGGGTTTGCATTGAAACCCTAATTCCCTGTTGTTCTATCTCTATAGGAGTGAGATCTCCATAGGCAGAGTATGGTTGGACTCTTCTTTGGGCTATCCTTGTGGATCTTTGAACAGGTTCTTGAGAAGATCTAAAGGTTTGTTCACATTCTCTTCTTGTAGGATGACATTGATGAGGATGTGCTCTGAATCTCACAAGAGATTCATCTTCAGTTTGCCTTGGTGACATCCAGTCTCTTTTTATTATTAAATCAGATTCTTCTGGTTCAGTTACTTCTTGTTGTGGAAGTAATTTTTGTTTCACTTTGTATCTGTCTATATCTTTTTTTGACAGTGGATGTTTCATTTCTTGTCTGAAAGGAGAGGGAGGTATAGAGTGATATGAAGGTGGTGGTTCCATCTTCTTTGGAGTAGAGACTTTAAAAGAAGTTGGTGATGTTGTTGAAGAAGTGGAAGATGTGTCTGGATGATCTCCTGAGGAGTCTTTATCACTAGTACTGCTTTCTAGTGGTGCTTGTGGTTGATTTGAATTCAAATTTGCTCTTGGTATTGATAGTGATACTACCAGATCTCAAGGTCGTACCAGTATTTCTTGAGATTCTTGATCTTCTTGATCAATAGAGGCATTATTTGCTATTGTTTTTTTGGCCTCTACTGGAATTGGAATCAGTTCATCTTCTTGGCCTTTGAGACAATGAGGGAACACTGATTCATAAAAAATGGCTTGTATAGAGTCAAAAACTCTCCTTCTTGTTGTTGACCAAAATCTCCAGCCTTTGATATTTGGTATATAACCTAGAAAGGTGATTTCTTCAGCTTTTGTGCTGAGTTTGTCTCTTCTTTGTTCTGGAGTGATGTATACAAATGCTTTACAATCAAATACTTGGAAGTAAGAGACATTTGATTTGTTACCACTTTTGAAGATTTCAATAGGAGTCTTTCAGTTGTGATGATGCATTGGTTGTCTGTTATAGATGAAGGTTGCTGTTTCTGCTGCATCTTGCCAAAAGGCTTTTGGTAAGCATGCATGATGTCACATAGCTTCTGCTCTTTCTATTATGGTTCTGTTAAATATCTTTTCTCAACCATTTTATTGAGGAGTATGAGATATTGTTGTTTGATGAGTGATATTCCTGGAAGTGAAGAACACATGAAGTTTGCCCATGAATTCTCCTCCTCAGTCTGAATGAACAGAGGTGAGCTGTTGACCAGTAAAGGTTTCTGTCAAAATCTATAGTGTGGGCAGAGATACCCAGTACTCAGCCAGATGCCCAAGGAAGCAATCATGACTGAGGTGAGTTGAAGAGAACACAAGGATTGAATAGTGAAATAGCGTGTGTGCATTCTAACTCAGGAGAACTCCGGTCTGAAGTTAAGTGAGGGTAAGCAAAGTGCATTTGAAAGTCCAAGATGAGAAAGAAATGGTTCAAGAAAAGTAGAACAAGTTGTACAATGTATTAAAAAGTGATATGATGCATCAAGCACATTCCTGAAATGGATAAATGCAACTCCGGAGTAAATGGAGTGAAGAACATATGAAAGGAGTGTGGAGCACCCTCAGAGTTGTACCAGAGTTGTACCAGAGTTATACTTTGACAGTTTCAGCCCAAGAAATCATGTTTTGAAAGTGTTGTGCAGCAGCTGCTTTGTTTTTGATAAATGCAACAAGTGAAAAACTAGAGTGATCATCTATAAAAGTGAGAACATAGCATGCTCTTGATCTTGGTTCTATTGGGTAAGGACCCATTAGATCTGTGTGTACCAGTTCAAGTGTGCATGTTGCTCTTTTTGAAGAGTTTGAAAAGGATCTGTTGGACATTTTGCCCATAGCACATCCTTTACAAGGAGGACAAGACATGAAAATGGCACATTGAGATAGGCCAGTAAGATTTTTGACTCCATGTCTCAAGGTATTGTCACTTGTGTGTCCAAAGCACTGGTGCCATATTTCATATGAAGAGGTCTGTTGTATTGTGAATGCTTGATGATTCATTGGTGTAACCTGAGATGACTGAAACCAATGTAACTTAGACTGTGGTGATAAAGCAGACACCTGTATCACTAGTCTACCACACTTGTTCCAAATTCTGGATTCTTTTCCTTCAATCTCACATCTGAAGCCATGCAGAGTGAGAGTTCAAAGTGAAAGTAGACACTATTTTGCTTTTGAAGTATATCAGACTTTTTCTAGAGTGACCAGAGGTTTACCATCTTGTTGAATGATAACATTTCCAGGTCCATATCCTATCAAAGGTGAATTGTCAGCAGTTTTGGCATACCAAGTTCTGTTGCCTATGTGGGCAAAGTCATCTATATATGGTGAAAAATGATTAGAACATCTGCTGTCAACAAGCCAGTGATATTCTGCTTGGAAGTCTGTGATTGTAGATACATTTTGCATTGGGGAAGATGTGGCTAGGCCATTTGTTTCCATGTTCTTGTCTCTAACAGTATAACAGTCACCATAAGTTAATTGCTCTCCAAGGTTTACATCATAATCTGTTGAATCTCCTATGTCTAGATTATAATGATCATTTCTCAGATATATAATACCCAGGGATATCCCAGTTTGGATGATAATAATCATAGCTGAAAAAATCATAGGGTTTATGATGATCTGCATATCAATGAGGTTGATCTTCCCACATTATGTTTTCTGTTTGATCTGTTAAACCTCCTTGAAATAGAACCTGCTTCCTTTTTCCTTTTTTATCTTTTCTTCTGTTACATACTAGAGGTGCTTGTCCTCCTCCTTCTGTTTGATTAGAAGTGTCTCTGCCTTCTGGCAGGCTGTCTCTGTGATAAAGCAGGTTAGAATGAGAGAGTACACTTTGAGATAAGAAAGGGCCTAGTGATGAGCATAGGCTCTTCTGGAAGCAAGATAATTGATGGATTGGGGGATGCCACCAGTTGAATGGGTGTAGGTGGTGCAGTGTAGGCATTCTCAGGACCTTCCAAGTCATTCACATCTCACTGTCACATACAAATGCATGATTACAATCATGGAATATGTGGATGAATCAATATCTGTGCCCTACTATGGACATACATACAGAGGATGTAGATAGAAGGAATTCCTTCACAGAGCAATAAAATGGAGGAAAAATATTGTGCTTTAAGCAATAAAACTAGCACTCATTTGAGTTGTGATTTGGCTTTTGTTTTGTTCAGCCATTCCATATAGTCTTTGTCTTGTTCATTCTCTTGATAGATTTGTGTCTCACTTGTAATTGCATGTCCATAAGGTGTATAAATTTGACAAAAGAAAATGCACAAAAGGAGCTGCTATACTATTGACCAGTTACCTGGATGGTGCCCCTGAGTCTCCAACTTGGCCTTCACAGCATGGTTGCATTGCATGATGATTTGGTCCAGTAAACAGTCATACTTATCTATCAACATTCCTCTATAAATCACATGATATCATCCAATCCATACATTTGCCTACTTTGCTAGATGAGTTGAAAAACCAGATTGGTCATTTTTACTGATAAGCTTGGAATATGTGAATGGATTGCAGTTCTCTTGACAGAAGTGATGAGTCTCTTTATGCTTCAACTTGAAATGAAAGACATCAATGGTGAGGCCAAATGTTGGTAAAATATGGGTTCTTAGCATGTTGAGTGAGCAAACAGTTGTTGTTGAAAAATATATGGTTGAGCTTGAGAGCCTCAACACAAAAGGTCTACTTGAAAAACTCCTGCAAGGGGGTAAGTAATTCTTAGCAAGGATAAGAACAGAAATCTGACGGCATTCTAATACTATACTAACAATTCCCTCAATACTGAACATTGTGTCATGAGTATCATTTCACATGATGCAACCATGAGTTGCTCATTATGTGTTTGAAACAAGTGAATTTTGCATAGACTCTGACTGAGCACTCATTGCCTTTCAGAATGTTGTGCATTTCTTGAGAACTCAGATTGTCAGGCATGATACATACATATGACCACTTGGATGGATTGAGAAGATATTGTCATCATTATTGATCATGGTAATCTGAGACAAAGATTTTGTATTTATGGATGGGTTAGATAAATGTGCAGTGTAGGCTCACTGGAGTCAATAATGAAGCTAAAAGCAGGATCTCCCCTCTCTTGCAATGAAGTCACCCCACCTCCTGATGTTTTGTATCAGCATAGATAAGACTGCCTTCAATGACTTCATTCTCACAGTTGAAAACTGTACATTCATTCTCTAGACCAGTGTGGACAGGGCAAAAATGATTAACAATTCTTGCCACTACACAGTGAGATTTTGTAGTTGTGGACACTATAGCATGAATTGCCTATGCATATGCCATCTGTAACCACAACTGAACATTATGCAAGACTGTAAATGTATGTCAGCAGTACAACAAGAGAACAAGCTAATGGAATGCTTACTCATGCATCATCATTATAGTATCAGCATGTGTACTTGTCACAGAAGTGGAACAACTCTAAGTGGTTCTCAATGCAGATTTGTCAATTGCAGGCTTAAACAAGCTTATTAAGGCAGTCCTTGTGATCATCACAATGTTTGACAACAAGATATTCTTCATTCTTGGTGGCAATTTCAAGGAGGCAGTAAATTAGAAGTGACATTCAATCATGGTCAGATAAGAGAATAAAACAAAATGGCCAGTCAGATGGGAGCTGACTGAATTAGAACAAGGCAGTATGGTGGAATCATGCACAACCTGTGGCTGACATCCTGTTTGCATGGGACTTGAGCTTGAGCAAGTCATCAAGTGAGATCACATACTAGTTGTTCATGAGTGTAAGCCACATCTCAATGACCTGGTGCTCCATAAAGCAGTGTTCAGTAACCTGTATAAAATTGTGGTAAACATATATAATGTATCTCACCATGGCTGATAAAGGTCAAAGATTCATGTCCTTTCAAAACTCCTTCAGTTCCATTCAGATAGCTTCATGGCAGCCAACAAGGAATGATGCAATTAGCATCTAAAAGAAATGCTATGGTGGCAAGAACAAGTCTATGGCTGGGCTCCAGGCATCTCTATCTACCCAAGGGTCTACTTTGTCAAACAAGAAGAAAATGCAAATATTGTGTGGAACAGAAACTACACAGACCAACTTATTGCTTGAATTACCACACATGGTACAAATTGGCACATTTTCTTTCATAATTGTGGATTGACCCCCCACCCAGAGAGAAGCCATCTGAAAAAACTAAGGATATTGCTGCTATAATTGCAGAACATATATTGATTGTTCTGAACACTCAACATTGTATGAGTCTAATGCTTCAAAAGATACAACTGCTGTTATCAATCATATGAGAGCATACATGTTTCAAGAATTGCATCAAAGTTAGAACTTAACTTTGTTATAGGCTCAAAATCAAGTATCATGCATGACTTAAAATCACAGGTGGCCACATTATATCTCAGAGTGATGATGTGAATGGCCCACAGAACATTCTTGGTAAATCTAATCCATCTATATAATCTTATCACTCAATCTTGATTAAAGAATGTACTCTATTTTTCCTCACTACAAAGAGCCTTATGCCATCTGAAAGGGCATTCCATCCTTCAATAGCAAACTTATGCCATCTAACCCAAGAGCTGATCACATTGATAGCCTTCTAGTGTATGTCTCAGCTGATGTTAATACTACAACCAGGAAATCTAAAGAAATTAATGCCAAGCTTGCAAACAAGGTGAATAGTGATGAATTCCTTGATAACCAACAAATTTATGGCAATAATCTGTATGCACAAACATCAAATCAGCACTTGCAGCATTCCCTCTGTGGTCCCAGGTCATATTATGACAGGGTCTGGTTCTTAAGCATTGTAAATATAGTGTCAATATTTTATCAAAGAGTGTCAGGACACCCTCATGAGAATGCTGTGCCACTGCGTTTTCCAGACACACCCACAGGCCATATCCACACCCACCACACTCTACAGGCTTGGTTGCAATGAAAATGTCAAATTTTTCTGACAGAATTATGTCTGTCATCAAAACAACACCAGCTTTCAGCTCTGATCTTACTGCCAATTTCAAGGAGCTAGAAAGTGCAAATGCTAAAGTTGAGTTCTAGTGTGAGCATGAACTGAAAATTCTGGATCTTAAAATGAAGAAGGCCAAAGGGCATTCCATTGAAATCATATTACTTTGTCAAACAAGCAAATGGAGTATGCATGTATGGTGCAACAACTGGGTCTCCCAGATGACTCAGGCATAAAGCATTTTACTGACTGCCCCCAGCCAGGCCTTCTTTCACAACATAGCCCTTTGCAGCCTGGCCCTTTACAGTCTAGCTCTTCACAGCCCATCTCAGGCCCTTCATATCTTCAAGTTGACATTCTACACCATGATCATGATACTTTGCACCACAACCATTTGTTTTTTTTCTCAGTTTTCTCCTCATCTCAATATCTCTCCACTGAGTTCTGGTACTGTTCCTGCTTCAGCTTTCCCTTTTATCTACTTTGCACCACCACATGGTTCATACTCTTCTTTCCCATCATACTCATACATGTAACTGTTACTTCCTTTTCCTCTTCTTTTTCTTTCAGACTGTGATGAAGTTTTTGCATCATTATGACATGTCCTCTGATGACTGGTGCTTTTAAATGTCTTAAAATGGACCTTGAATCTCAATCACAAATGCTTTATCTTTTTAGTGTGTCTGTTCATGTTACAAACTGTATGCTTTTGTTGCTCTTCACTCACATCTATAACATAAGGCTCATCTAAAGCATTGAAGAGTCTATTCATCAAGTGTGCATGAAACAACTGACCTGGTGAACCAGTAGAAACATGTACCACCACATTTTCAGAAAGTCCTGAGCTTCTGCTTGTGTTCAAGGCAAGAATAACTTCTTATCAAGCACCTGTTTAAAGCAAATGATCATGTTTTACAGAATAAGGCAGCCCTGTACCCAATGTGAGGCATAGATGAAGTTCTTCACTGTATATATTTAGATATGAAGCTCTCAAGCAACTAGACCCAGCCTTTCAGAGCTGCAAATTCATGTTCAACCTGAATGTAAACCTGATTCCAATAAAAAATGTAAGTTTTTCAGGGGTAAACCAGATATGTGCCTTTGACAAATGTCAAATGTAAACCTTTGGAGCTCTAGATAATCCTGTATTTTAAATGACCTTGAAGGAAACAACACACCACAGCTTACAAACATAAATGCTATCTGCCTACATCCAGTAACCATCAGAGACCAGATCAGGAACAATCTGCATCCCTTGAAATGCATATGCATTATGAATACTTCTGGGGTGGCAGGCTGTAATTGACAATCTAGAGATTATGTACCATAATAACCAGTTGAATAACTGAACCATTAACATGGTGTTGTGATACTATCATTGCACTATGCTTCTATCTGACAGCTGAGCAAATAATTTCCCTTTTCATGCATGAACATATCTCTATACAATGATGGTTTTTCACACAGCTTGATTGCAGATACATTAGCAGCAAGGGTTCTTTTCTTCCATGCTGCACATGTTTTCCATGCTGCAAACACATATGCCCCCACTAACTCCTCTAATTCATCCTCTGATATATAAATGAACTTGCTGTGTTGGCCAATAATTGCCAACATGACAAAATTTTTGCAAATGATTACTAATTCCATGATGAACTCTATCCATTGTAAGATGTTTCCCAGCATTACCATATTCTCATAGTGAGCAACTTGATTGAAAAAGATTACAAGTTGAATTGTGATAGGAATTTGTAGATTGTTGGTTCATGATATGAAAATAGAACTGTTACTAATTTGATCTAAAATACAGTCAAAGATGTCTGGGTCAACTTTTTTTTTTCAAAAAAAAGGGGTTGAAATTCAGCAAAATGCTAGAGGAGGTGCAATTGGAAAGCCCACAATAGAGGCTTGATAATATGGTTCAACATGCATACCTTAGTAACCTCATCTCAGAGCACTCAAATTGCATTGATTAATTGATAATTCTACTCCATCCTTTCTTCAACTAAGTCAATTTGACTCACCATCAGAGTTTAAGTTAAGGAGAGGGTTGATTGGGAGGGGGGATGATGAATTACTTGTACAAGATAAATACATACATAAGTCATCTGATCCTGATTAATCTTCACTGAGGTCATCCAGTTCCTGTAAGTTTTTAGCCTTTGTTCTTGTGCTTTGAGCCCTAATTGATCAATCACTTTTAGAAGCTTGCTTTTTTTTAACTCATGAGGCATTGTAATGGAGGCAGAAAGGAATTCATATCACTCTGATCCACATTACCTTGTTTTTGTAGTCATATTTAGTTTCTATTTTTATGTGACCTGAATTTAATTGATTTCTGTCATATCCATGACAATTTCACACCTCTGAGCATCAACTCTGCTCATCCCTCCAATGTTAACTCACCAATTATGCATTTTCACTCCTCTAGACCTTCATGTATACCTTATGTTACTTATTTGTTCTCTATTTAGTTAAACACCATGCTCTGTGTGTTCTTCCATCCCTGTGCAGTACAGCTCTGATGAACAGCACAATCAGTGTGTAGCTCTAGTTCATAGATTTGTGACTCTGTTTCATTACTCATTTCTTACAACTGCATTACAAATCTGATGCCCTTCATATATATACTGTACCAACTCTGCTGTACATGTCCTCAGTTGTAATATTGAATTGAGCACTTGATATTCTCTCTCTCAACTTAAGCTTGACACTCAATTCTCCATCAAACTGCAATGGATATCTCTGTTTCCTCCAAGTCTAGATAACCCAACTCCAATCCTCCAACAAATATGGGACCACCCCACTGAGATTTGAAACAAGGGTGCATCATGTAAGATGAAGCTGAGGTCCCACAACCCAGCTCCAGAGTTTCAGAGTTGTACAGGAGTTCATCCACATGACTCTGATAATTTCAAACATGACCAGAATAGCCAATCCAATTGTTAGTGAAAGACTCAATATAGCAGGATTTGAACCCAACTTGAAATCCATTACTCCACCATGTGTGTAATAAATAGCAAGATAATAGGCAAATGACAACCTACTTGAAAACCACTACTGTTGAACAGAAAGCAGAAGGTCATTCAGAGTGGCTTGAATGGTTGAATGAGAATGATATTTAGCACAGAAATGCTGGCCATGAATAGGAGAAGGTGTTGGATGTTTCACATAGATGAATTTAGTAGCTTACATAAGCATACCTACATCAGATAGTAGCTAGTTTACTTAGGACTCAGTGACTTACTGGGGACCATACAGGTACTAAAAGTGGATTAACAGAGTTCTATAGAAGGTGATTGAAAGGAATGGTGTGCAATGAAGGATTTGCCATGACCACTGTTGCCAGCAATAATAGATCCATCATGGACACCAACCCCAAGAGGAGGTGCAGGAATGAGGCGGAATGGCAGGAACTGCATTCAGCTGTCTTGGACATGCTAATGTCATGGCTTGTCTCACAAGCATGCCAGGTGGTGTTTGAAGCCAGCATGCGTGACCCCATGTGTGACATTTGGTGACATTTGTGACTGGGTAAACTCCTGGGGTAGGCAATACTATCCCCTCCAGTGACTTCATCAGTCCAACAACTTCGTCACCCCCATAAAATACACAACTTCCTTTTTTTCTACACTGTCTAGAAACTAATCCCTAGGTACAAAAGTGTAATTCAGGCATATCCAAATGATGTACAGTAAAGGAAATGTAAAAAGGAACAAAACCTGACCAAACCTGGAGTGTGGGAATGTGTCCCAAGGTGTGAAAACACTGGATCCAGTGTGCAGAAACTCAGGTCCAGAGCATCAGGTTGAAAACTAACCTTTGGACTTCAACTGGCTTGACTTAGGTTGGGATGAAAAGCAGCAGAACAGTCTCAGATTTGGTAGGAGCACAAGATAGGGGCTATAGAGTCGTGGAAGAACTGGATATCACTGAATGGAACTCTGGTTTTCTATACCACAATCATGCATTACACTGGTGAATAAGCACATCATGCTCATGTCAACCAGCCACAAAGCTTAGAACTTCACTTTGGCATCCACTCAGCAAGTAACAGCTGCATGACAAAGGTGAACTTCACAATCAAAAGAACTACTGCATACTTTTTATTCATTCAACTTTGCAGACAAAGGTATAATACAAGAACTAAGATATATGAAAAAACTGGTAAAATTGTTGTATTTTTGCTGGGATGGTGAAATGGGGGGTGATGGATCAGGGGTAAGGCATAGTATAGGTTAAGACACTAGGTGTGACTCATTTATGAGTCATACTTAATGGAAGATTAATTGAAGTGTAATCTTATTACACTTAGGATCAACCACATGATAATCTAGATGCAGTCTTTATGACTCAGCTATAATGTCATCAGTCTGAAGCTTTTCTAGCTCCATAACTGCTGTGTTGGGTCAACCCAGACTCAACCCCACCTATTTGAAATAAGTGGAGCAGCATAACAGATCCTCTGATGTCATTCTGACATCATCAACCTTGTTCTGGCTACATCGTGCACAAGTACATACAGATTTCTGGATGTATTTAAAACTGATAGGCACCATGATGTAATTAATAACATGATTCATTTCCCCTCAAGATCAAGCTTCTAAGAAGCTCACAAGGATTGATCCCATCAATCTCAACTAACCCAAACTTGGTCACAAGAACTTTAGTCTCTATCTCAGTGAGCATCCTCCCTCAACTCACCTCTCTCTTCTCTGCCCTGTGCAACAGGAGTATCCTTGTACCCTTCTGTTAATCTCTGCCCTTACTATAGTTTCTGACACTTATTATATGCTATGGCATGTATAAATGTCAGGGAATGGTGGTGCAACTTTATTGCTACAACCATATTCAAGTACCCTTGCCATCTACACATCAATTACTCAATATTGTCTAGATTTCTATGTGACATAATAATGATAGGCTTTAACAATTTCTACAAGTTATCAAAAAGCTGGTGATTCCATTGTCCATAACATTGCTGTATCATTAAACAAATAGATGGTGAAAATGGGTGATTGTCAAAATACTGTCACTGAATTCTGTGGTGAGATAGTTGAATGCAATACT
>JBBPTO010001245.1:0-17229 GCA_038094155.1 Pulveroboletus cf. aberrans | reverse complement strand
GTCCAGGACTGTGCACACCTCCACGAATGTTCTTCATGTCAATGTCAACTTGTGCCTTAGATATTCATGCTCTTAGACATCCTCCACCATGCTTCTTGTTGGCTGATTTTTGCTGACATCCTTGAAGTTCATCAGGACTGCAAGGAAATGGATAATGGGAGCTGCGAGATTCATCACATAAAACATTACCTATGTGTCATCATCAATGTTAGAAAGAGAGTTGATGTAAGAATGGAATGATGTACACTGCTGATGATGCCATTCCATGCACCCACATTGCGCATTCTGAGATCACTGTATTGGTTGTTGCCACAAAATAGAGGAAACATGCTCCAGAACAGTGCTCTGTTTGTCAGGATTTTATATAGATCACTGTTGAAAATTATCATCTTCAGCATCAGCTCAATATGTTCATCTTGGGTCTTTTCATTGCATGTGCAACAGAATGTTGAGCATGATGTGGAGTGTGTCATTGTCATTGTCCTGGTGCATTGACAACAGCTTGTTTTCAGCCAGACATTGTTTGATGAGTGCATGATGTGCATGACCTTTCACCAGGCCTGTCATGCATGCTTGACTCAGAAATGAATGCATCATCAGTGTGATGCAGTGACACACCTTGATTGACAAACCTCACCAGCCAAACACCATTATAAATGATCACTCTGTTGGCATCATTGATCATGTCCTGCAGTCCTCTCATCAGGTCACCTCCTAACAGGTTCTTCTCTAGTTCTTTCCAAGCCTTTTCATGTTGCAGGTACATTTTGCACACATTGGAATAATATCACATGTATGTGAAGTGTTGGTTTGTATTGTAAAGCAACAACATCAATTGTGTCACCTCTGGCTCTCATCTCACACATTTGGTGTACATGCCTGACTGCACAGGCAGCAGAGAGCTCAGATCGATGTCAGACACATGCACACCAACAGCCAGAGTGTTTTCTGTTATCCTATTTTGCAGTCTGTACATTTGAATGCCATTAATGAAGGCATGCATGAACTGGTCATCAGTGTTTAACAGCTTGATCTGTTGCCATTTCAAATGTGGTCCATGTTCCAGATCATTGTCATCCATGATCATCATCAATCCATATCTGAGAGTGGCTTTCTCAATGAGCCCATTGATGTGTTCCAACCAGACTTGCACTTTGTCCTTGTGCAACTCCTCCACTCCTGAAGTCTGGTGGTACATCAACGTGTTCATAATGTGAGCCAGTGATGATCACATACATACTTGGATGCCTTTGTGTTGGACTTCTGTTTGATGAACAGTCAGCCACTGCATGCATCCCTCATTGCCAAACAATGCTAGCAGTGATGAAGTTTTAGCTTGAGTCTTTTCTCTTTCTCCTTGCCCTTATCCTTCTTGCCCTTCCTCTCCTTTTTCTTGCTCTTATCCTTCTTTCTCTTGTCTCTGATCAATTCAGCCTTTTTAAAATTGAGTGTCAATGTTCAGCATATTGATTGTCTTTGTGAGCACATATCTGATTCTGTTGTTGCTCATGGTTGCTCTGATGTGCATCCACACATTAGAATCTGGTGATTGGGCATGTCATTGAATGAATGAGGTTCATTACTTGCCTCATTAATTTCCATCATCACCTGTGAGTCAATTTCTGCTACCTCTCCTGATGCTCTTGTTCCCTGGTAAGCATCTTAAGTTGCCAAATGATGCCTGCATCATGTATTCAAAGTGCCTACCTTGGATGTGGGTCACTCCATAGCAGCATCCTGCTTTGATCATGATTGGGCATCAAATTGCACTCATTTCACATTACACAACATGCTTGCTTACCTGAGATGAAAGCTCCATCATAGTGGTGGCATGTTTAGACACTGAATCATACAATGGGGCTTACCTAGGTGGTTTCTTGCTCTTCTTGCATCACAGCCATGTTCTGACACCAAACTGCACTTGCTTTCTTTGCTTACCAGATTGGTGGTTTGCTTTGATACATTGAAATATTAGCAAATTTCTTTTTTTTTCCAACCTTGTTAGCACTCTTACATCCATGTAATAGTATGTTTCAATGTTAATACTGTTTTTACTGTAACAGAAAGGCAGCAGTTTCAGTTCAAGTTGTGTTTCAGCATAGCTGTTCTGTGTTTCAAGTTTAAATAGGTCACAGTCACAAAAAGATTACATAATACAGCCATGTGCCCTTTGATCATCCTTGATTGCTGCACCATGTCCCACTCTATATTGCCACTTGGTGTCAGGCAGCAATTTCAGTTCAAGTTGTGTTTCAGCATTGCTGCTCTGTATTTCAGATCTAAATAGATAATGATAACAGTCATAAACAGATTACATAATATAGCCATGTGCCCTTTGTTCATCCTTGGTCACCACACCACACCTCACTCAGTGTCACTGCCACACAATGCCCTTTGCTCCATCTCCATGTACTACATGAACAGGTCCACCGGATTGTTGTGTTCTTCCTCTCTCAGCACCTCCATCAGCCATTCTGCAAATGAGTCCAGCTGCCCTTTCCACTGTGTGTCAAAGTAAAGCTTGGCCTGCCATCCTAACCTGGCATTTGGATGTACCACAGAGGCCACCAGTCCAATGATGTCTGTATACTTGCATGTCACTCCCACTCCACTCTTCTTTGCCTTGACAAAGGTAGAATGCAGAGTGTTGTTGATCTGTGAAATGTAACATGCATAGCAGATCTTCTGATGATATGTGCCATACTTGAGCTTCTGTCTCCACATCTTGTATTCTCTCTGGTCCAGCATGCCACACTGACAGAGAGAGTGTTGCTGAGGTCCTTCCTCTGGCTTGCATATCAGACAGATGCGACATGTTCCTTGAACCGCCCACAGCACCCACTTTATGCACTCCACCTCTCTCTGACCATTCAAAGCTCTCTGCACTCTGAGTCAGTTGGCTTGACTTCTAGCCTTCTCAAATGTGTCTGACATTGAGCTTTCTGTCACTGCTGCCAATATCTTTTGATTGGATGTACCAGGCATGCTTGCCATCTGAATGACTCCAGGATGATGGTTCAGATCCATGGCACACACACAGCAGTGCTGATTGTGAGCATCCTTCAAGCAACCAATTCCCATGCTGTCTGTATAGCACATTGTTCCATAGTGCAGGCAGTGCTTGCTTTCATAGAGGTATAGGTGATCAATCAGTGTCTGCTCATTGTTCTTGTCCAGCAGATCTGTCTTTCTGCTTTCCTTCCATTGTTTTCTGAAAACTGGAGCATGACACAGCACAGGCTCTCCATCATGTTCAGCTTTTCTCTGTCCTTGAATGTATTTCAGCATCTTAAACAGCTTGTTCATGTGCAATACCAGATGCACATGAGGATGATCATTGCTGGCACTGAATGCCAAAGTGGCCACCATCACCAAGCCTCTCTTGCCTGCTGTCAATGCAGCATGTGCATGCGGTCAATCATCCTCATCCATGGACTCCTTGTCTCCCATGTAGTGATGCCATGCTATGTGTTTCATCAAGTCCATGCATAGGCTGATGGATGGCATGAATATCAGGGCATGGTGTTTCAGTTGCCAAGCTTGTACCTTCCTCTCAATAATCTGTATGGCACAATCCACCAGCTCTGACTCTGACTTTGTTTTTTCCAGCACAAATTGAAGCTCTGGGTGGTTGGTGCTTTTCCAATGGACTGTCACATTTGCCAGCAGCTGGTATGTTAAAGAGAGGTTGACCAACCTAGACTGCTATAGGCCTTCAGATAGAAAACTAGTAGGTCAGTAACACAAAGAAAGAAAGTAAAGGAACAATTGGTTCATTCCAGGGGAATTGCAGGTAGAGGAGCAAGGGAATGCAACTGCACGGCTTATAGGACTCCTTGGTAGACGGTCTAGAAGAGCTCCTGATGCTTCAGACATGGCTGAGGAGCACAGGACTTGATTCTTCTAGGATCAAGAGGGGAAGAGAAAGGATCCAGATACAACTGGATTCATGAGAACAGAAGGCTCAGAGTCAAACTGAGTGGTAGATAATTGATTCAATGTCCTGCACTGTGTGTGAAACACAACTTTTATAGTCTGGGCATACCCAAGACTCTAAATAAACATAAAAAAGGGAAAAGAAGGGAGCATCCTGTTAGAGTCATGTGGATGAGCTCCAGTATAACTCCAAAAATCTGGAGCTAGTGGTATAGAACCTTGGCTTCACCTTATGTGGTGTGCCACTATCCAAGTATTGGGGTTGTGGTTCTGTATTTATGGAGGATTGGAGGTGTGGAGTTGAGTCATCTAGACTTGGAGGTGGAAAAGGATATCCATCGGAGTTCAGCAGGAGTCAAGTGTCAAGCTGATCAGAGAGAGAGAATGTCAAGTACTCAATTTGATATTATGACTGGATATGTACAGTGGAGATGGTACAGAATAGATACTACAGATGGAGCATCAGATTTGTAACAAAGTTGTAAGGATGAGTAATAGAACAGAGGTTGGGAATCTATGAACCAGAGCTGCACACCAGTTGTGCAGTTTGCTGGAGCTGTGCTGCATAGTGACAGGGAAAGGTACAGAGTGTGAAATCTAACTAAATATGGAACAAAGACATAATGTGAGATATATATGGAGGTTCAGAGGAACAGAGATGCATAAAACACACCAGAGATAGTAGTGGAGTTAGTGCTCAGAGGATCAGAGTTGTTATGGTTATGACACATCTGACATGAATTCAGTAACCAGATCACAATACAGAGCATCTGGTACACTATACATATAGTAGGAATCCATCCAGTAGATAGACTGGATTGAAAGGAAATGGATACAAGGAGATGGATATGTATGACTAGGGTGGACTGGAACCAGATTGGACATGGATAGACACAGATGCTTGATGACTTGACAATGACCTAGTGAAACTCAAATAGACATAGAATGACCAGATATGAACCTAAGGAGCAACCGCTCATTACACTGGATTGAAAACTGGGGTGAAACAGAGATTACTGGACCAAACCTGGGGTAGAAATAAGCATGATGGTATTAATGATTGAGATGGATGAGTGGCAGATGGTCAGTATGGTGGAATGGGATTTTGATAAGTGGCAGTGGATTTGGGATGGGCAAGAGCAGTATGAAGTTGATTACTTTATTGAATGGTAGATAAAAGTCTTCTTTGTCAGATTTTCTTTCTTCTCTATGCCTACTGAATGACTGATTTTATGATCAGAAACTGCAAAAAGAAGTGGTTGAATCCTATCTGGTGGAAGGAATCTGGATCTGTGAGCAGATCACTATTAAATGGAAGAACTGTTAAGTCCTTTCCCTTCTGCAAGGGTGTTTTATCAATGACCTCCTGGGCATCACACCACAGGAGAGAGAAAAAAGAAAAAGATGAAACAACAGCATATGGATTAGGAGAGTCCAGCATGTCATGGATGATGACCAGATGACAGAATAAGAACACAGATGCTCAGTTTAATGGCAGAACTGAGATATGAACAGGCAGCACCAAGGGCAGTTCAAAAGAAACCAGTGGTGGATTTAAAGAAACTGGCAACAAATTCAAATCAACTGGGGATGGATTCAATGAAACCAGTGATGGATGAGAGAAAAACTGTGACAAAGGGGCATTAAGACATGACAAAGGTGGGGGTACAGTCAATGATGTGTGAGTGCAGAAGGCAATGGCAAATGGATTGACATATGGAACCAACAGAAGGTCTGTCATACAGTCAGATGAAGAAGAAGACAGTAATTCAAAGGAAGAAGCTTCAGTGAAAATTGAAGAATCAACAGTCAAGACAGCATCATCATCAATGGGTGCAGCAGAAGGCAAACACAATGTAAAAGACAGTGATGAAGTAATAGGAATAAACTCAGGACTTATGAGATCCTGAGCAGTGTAGGGAATGGTAGTTTCCTGTCCTCATATCTGGCACATCTGGCACATTCTGCATGATCCAGTCTTCATATCCAATCTGATTCGTCCTTGTCCATCATCCATTGGCAAGTCAAACCTTCATTTTACTACACTGGTGTAAAACAGCAAAAGGACTCCAGAGTGTAGTCCTATGCAAGAAATAGGGGTGTGAGTGTATGTCTTGACCCAAGGGGATTGCAAAGAGAGGAAAAGGAGAAGATGAGGACTATAGGAAAGGCTCACTAGACGTTCACAGGACACTGGAAAACAAGAGTCTGACTTCCCCCTGTTTGGTAGAGGTAGGAAACAAACTTAGATTGCAGGACTTGAGAGAAACTTGTAGGGAAAGTAAGGGAAAAGGCTAGAGAACTGGACTTAGAGGCTTAGAAATGGTGGTGGTTACTTGCACACTGTCTAGGGACAAAGTCCTAGGTACAAAAGTCTAATCCAGGCATGCCTGAATGAAGTATAGTAAAGGAAATATAAGAAACACAAAAACCTGACTGAACTCAGAGTGTGGGAACACCAGGACCAGTGCATGGGAACTTGGGTCTGGACATAAGGTTCCAAACTAACCTTTGGACTTCAACTGGCTTGACTCGGGTTGGGATGAATGGTAGTGGGACAGTCTTGGATTTGGCAGGAGTGCTGGATAGGGACTATCTGACATGGGAAAACTCCGGATATTACTGTAGGGAACTCTGGTTTCCTACACTGGACACTTTGTTTGTACATCCTGTTAACCCAGTTCTGTTGACCCAGTGTAGGGAAGTGAAGTTCCCTACAGTGATATCCGGTGTTTTCCCACGGTCCGAAAGCCCCTATCCAGCGCTTCTACCAAACCCAAGACCATTCCACTGCTGTTCATCCCAATCTGAGTCAAACTAGTTGAAGTTTGAAGGTTAGTTTTGAACCCAATGTCTGGACCTGAGTTCCCATGCACTGGTGCCAGTGTTCCTGTGCTCCAGGTTCAGTCAGGTTTTTGTCTTTTCATGTTTCCTTTACTGTATTTCATTTGGGTATGCCCAGATTAGACTTTTGTACCTGGGAATTAGTTCCTAGACAGTGTGCAATCCACCACCATCACTCCTAAGCCTTTAAGTTCAGTTCCCTAGCCTTTTCCCTACATTTCTCTGCTAGTTCCCCTCAAGTCCTGCAAGTATAGTTGGTTTCCTAGCCTCACCGAACAGGGGGAAGCCAGACTCGAGTTTTCCAGTGTCCTGTGGACATTCAGTGAGCCTTTCCTATAGTCCTTTTTCCTTTCTTTGCAATCCCCTTGGGTCAAGATACACACTCACACCCCTATTTCTTGCTTAGGACTATACTCTGGAGTTCTTTTGCTGTTTTACACCAGTCACTGAATACATTGATCCAACGATCCAGTTTTCAATCCTGATGCACTCTTTACATGTATTAGAATCTTGGATGTGCCCAGACTATAAAAGTTGTGTTTTGCATGGAGCACAAGATCATCTATCTATCTACCATCTATCTTTGGTTCATCTTGAGTTCAGTTCTTTGTCATCATCAGTGATCAATATGTGTCTGTGATCATCTCTTCATTCTTCTCTTCTGATCTGTGAAGAATCAAATCCTGTGCTCATCAGCCATGTCTGAAGCATTTGGAGCTCTTCCAGATCATTATCCATTTCACCTTCTGTAAATCCTGTGGTTCTCTTCCATGGAGCTCTACTCTATGAATTCTCTCTGGGATGAACCAATCATCCCTTCATTTTCTTTCTTTGTGTTGCTGACTTGCTAGTTTGCTATCCAGAGACCCATAGCAGTCTAGGTCATTCAATCTATCTTCAGCAGTGGACAAGATAGATGAGGTAATGTGAATGCAGTCCAGACCTGCATGATTTGGATTGATGGATGAGATGAATGCAGGCTCAAGTGCCTGTAATTATGGGGTAGAAATGAGGAATGAGCTGCAACAGGCTCAGGACAAGGTGCACAAAAAGAAAATATAAAGGTGGTGGCAGCCAACATGTCTGCTATCATATATGGGCCATGTGGGTGGATGTTGGATCAGACAATAGCCAACCAGTCACAGACCTTGAGTGGTAGCCCTCTCTCAAAGAGCCATTCACAGTTTGCTTGGAATATTGTGTGAAGTGAGATTAGCAGCAATGACACCTTTAAAAATTGACGATGATATGGATATGATCTGAGGTTGTTGAGACCTTGTAGCAGTGTTGATTGTGATGCCTCTACAAAGGTTAGTAAGTTATCTTTGAAATAATGGCTCCTGGATTCACAACCAGAATAAAGCAGAATGAAGGCCACTATGAACACAGACCAATCCAGTGTAGTGCTATCTGCCTTGGGAAGAGTCTCCCAAAGCTCTGCCTCATCAAGGGGCACATAGTATAGCATCCACTTGATTCTCTGTCAGTCACTGAGACCTTTCTGTGTGCAAAAATCATCAATGTCTTTGAGGAAACATAAAAGTGTGATGGGTAGTCCATCGAATGAAGGTGTGGTTGGTTTACCACACATGGGCAATACATGACGAAAGGGGTTGAACATAATGAAATGGGGTCCAGATCAAGGATATTGGATCAGATCAAATGAGAGCAGATAGAATGTAAGTAAGGCAATGAAGCAGAAAATGGTGGTTGAAATGGACAATAAAAGGTCAATGAATGGCATTTGACAGAAAGGTATGTAAAATGAAGGCATGAAGAGCCTGAAACATGGAGGGAAAAGTACCAGATGACAGGAATGACATCTGGTGTGGTCAGACCAGAGTCAAGCAGTCAGATTGACAGCAGATTGACAGTTGTGAATGTCAGATGTGTGACCAGTTGCTAGGACAAGAAAAAAATTTGAGGGTTGGATGTGCCTGGAGCTCCCTTGAAGCTTGTCTGAATGCCCCTCATGGTGGGCTCCAGATGAAGAGAGGTTGACCAACATAGACTGCTATAGGTCTCCAGATAGGAAACTAGCAGGTCAGTAACACAAAGAAAGAAAGTAAAGGAATGATTGGTTCATCCCAGGGGAATTGCAGGCAGAGGATCAAGGGAATGCAACTGCAGGGCTTACAGGACTCCTTGGTAGACAGTCTAGAAGAGCTCCTAATGCTTCAGACACAGCTGAGGAGCACAGGACTTGATTCTTCTAGGATCAAGAGAGGAAGAGAAAGGATCCAGATACAACTAGATTTATGAGAACGGAAAGCAGAGACTCAAACTAAGTGGTAGATGACTGATTCAATGTCCTGCACTGTGTGTGAAACACAACTTTTATAGTCTGGGCACACCCAAGACTCTAAATAAACATAAAGAAGGGGGAAAAGAGAAGCATCTGATGTGAATCTGGTAACCAGATCACAATACAGAGTGTCCAGTACACTATAGATTTAGTAGGAATCCATCTGATAGACAGACCAGATTGAATGAGATGAATACAAAGGACCAGATACATATGAGTAGGGTGGACCAGAACTGGATTGGACATGGATATACACAGATGCTTGATGACTTGACAACAATCTAGTGAAAGTCAAATAGATGTAGAATGACTGGATATGGACCTAAGGAGTGACAGCTCCTCACAATGTCTCTCTGGCTGATGACAAAAAGGTGAGAGAGAGTGTGGCTGTCAGCAGCACCAGCTATACTGCCTTGAAGTACATGTTGTAAAAGTGCTGCAAGATTTGCCAATAGCTCTTGGTGGTCAATGGAATGTGGGCCTCATTCACCATGATGCATGACACCTTTCTATGTCAGATGAGGTTTGCCAGTGTGCTTCACCACTCTGCCATCTGTTATGTGTCTGCAGGGACCATGATGAGTCTCTGATGCATGTTCAGATCATTTCCCATCTTGTACATCTGATGTGTCACTCCCATGCAGGCCAGTTGAAGTTCATAGTCCATAATCAGAGAGTTGAGAGGAACCACAAGGATGGTCATCTTGGTCTTTTCCAGAATGCTCAGCATGATTACCAGCATCACCTTTCCTCTACCAGTGGACAGCACAGTGATCATGTGCATTCATGCTTTCAGAATCGATCACATCACCTCCTTATGCATCCATGACTTCCAGTCTGCATTGTCATTCCTGAGCAGCCTTCACATTGCCTCAAGAACCTGATTTAAAGTGACATATCAGCAGTGGCAGGATAGTCTGAATATCAGTCATTCAGTGCCTCTAGGAAATGCTTGCAGATGGGGTGAATGCTGCTCACTTTGAACAGGGTGGCTGCCTGCTTCATTGTTATCTGATTTTTTCAAATCAGACACTGCTTGCAGAATTTGCTGCAATGTTGGAGTGAGGCATTCCATCACTCTGTCAGTGATGTGATAGACCATCTCTTCTGAGATGGTGTGATGATCCTGACTTCCTTGTGTTCCATGGGCCATGTGCTTCATGGAAGTCTGTCAAGAATGTTGATAGTCTGCCCATGCTTGCTAATAGGACAGACACTTGCCTTCTGGCACTACATGACAACTTTCTTGCCAAGAGCTGCTTGCCTGCAAAAACAGAACTGGCACATTCTCTGATGTGTGAGGTGAGTCCATAGATGTCATTTTCCATCATGTGTGCATGTCCTGCTTGCAGTGCCTCCATGTCCTCCTTGTTTTCCTCCTCCATGTCTGTAATGTCCTCCATGGCATATCTGAACTTGCACTTCCATGCCATCTGTGTTCATGGCAGGCTGTACTTGGCCATGATGTTGAATCGGTCCTCTGAGATGAAAGGTTGGTTGAAGTTGATGAAAAGCAGCTCTCTATGATGCTGAGTAATATTCTCATTCTCAAAGCATACTTCAGTGGCAAACTGCACAAAGGGTTGAGCTATGGCCAGGCTTTGAATGAGAACATCCCTTGTAATCACATCCAGATTGTGAGAAATGAGTCTGTCTTGTCCCATCAATGAGCTCATCTTGGAGTATTGACACAGGAGTGTCATGTGATCTTCAAACATCATGAGGTTGTGCATCAGATGCATCTGTGTGTTGTGATACACCGTTACAGTGAGCTCCATGCCTCAAGAGTACTATCAAGTTAATGGTGAATGAGGAGTCTGTCTACTATCAAGAACAGATGATGAGGACTTCCCACTGAAGGGTGGTGAATGAGGAGACCTCTAGGTGAGGTTGACAATGAAGGCTTCCCACTTAAGGGTGGTTTACAGTGGTGATGAGCAAGAAGGTATTAAGGCTACCCTTGGGCCTGTATTGCAGAGTGGGAAAACTGATGTATTCCAGAGGTGGTGGAAGGTGGAAGGTAAAAGGTAAAAGGTAAGACTAGACTAAGGTTTACATGAGCAACAATGTGGGTTTATATATACATAAGAGAGTCTAGGGCAGGCATGGAATGTAATGTAATCTGGTGAAAGGAATCACTGAGCAAGTGGAATTGCATGGAATGCGATGGAAATGGATGATGAGTCATGGTATCATGGTCAGTGATGAAAAGAAAGAAATGTCCAAGTTGAGACTTATACCCATGCATATATAAGCATTAAGAGAAAAGGTCTGATCATAATGATCATAACACCATCCTTGCAGAGCAGTTCAATTCCACACCACCCCCTCAGATTCATTTTGCAGCAGAAATTTAAAAAAGCACTTGTGACCTTGAATGACCACCCATGCCAGTTTCATGCAATCTTGAAAGCACAAATTTCTCACATCACAAAGAAAGGAGTATCACCTTCTTGTTGATCAGATTGTCCACCATCTCCATGCAAGATTCTCCATGCAGCACCAGTTCTCTCAGCACTTCATTTTTCCATGCTTTCACCAGGTCATTCTTCATGTCTGCAATGGTGATGAAGTGGCCCTTGTATTTCATGACTTTCCACTTCTTGTTGTCTATTTACCAGATGCAAGGCAAGCCCATCATTTTGCACACAAGCACTGAAGCTCTGCTGCAGTTAATGCAGGCAAGCGAACATGGAGTGATTCTTTTCCATGAACCAAGGCTGAAGCATGTTGCATGCTGAGGTCTCAGTGACTTCCTGATCTTATTTTTTCATCAATCTCTCTCTGATCTTCTTGAGAAATCTGAGTCACATGCAGTACTGCAGCTTGGCAATCAGAGGGGTGACCTGATGGAATTCCTTGAAGAATCTGTTTTAGTTGAGCATGAGCTGCACCAGACATGTCTCCATGGGATCTGCTATTTGTTTTGATCTCGACCCTTGCTTGTTTTTCCATGCCATGGTCTACAGCAGCAGCAGAATTTGGTGAATTTTCTTTACAGTGATCTCAGAGTTATCTTCTTGAAGAACATCCATCAGATTGCTGAGGAAGAGAGATTCTTCTTTGAACATGCTTTATGCAGAAGCATGGTCAGAAGACACACCACTGGCATGACATACTGCTTTAGAGTGCCTTTCAGCATGTGCTTGTGAAGGGGGGTGTTGAAGATGCTGCTGTGAAGGACATTCATTGATGGAGTTCTGTTTCTCCTTTGAACCATCACATACCTTTTTTGCTGGATCTGGAGAGTTGAGTTGCTGCAGAGTCAGCTCCTCAGTGCTGTTGATGAGACAAACTGCCCATTCATAGTAGTGGATCACCAATGTCTGCAGTTTCTTGAAGTAGGGCTCCTCCTTGGACAGTCTTGGCAGTGTCACCTCTCCAGGCAGAGCTTCTATGGACTGGCTGCTATCTTCTGCATGTTCATACCACTGAGTGGTTCACAGCCAGGTGTTAATGAATTGTTGATCAGTGGGCAGTGAAGAACCTGTTTTCATGCTTTTTTCCAACTGTTCTTTGAGCCTTTCTAGTATTTTCATTCTGACATCACCATCCGAGGCCATGGCTGCCTTGATTGAATTTCAAATCTTCCAGAATGTGCATTGCTTGCCCTGACCTTGGTTTTTCATCCTCTATGCTTTGCATGCATGCCAAGTGGAAGAAACTGCCATGTTGAAATAATGATGAAGATGATGCTCTTTCCTCTTTTTCAGCTTGCTCATGACTGTCGGACAGTGGGAGCATGCTATGGCATCATACACTGCCAGGCCATGAACTTTAAATCTGGGTCCTGTGATGTCATCTGGCAGAGATAGTGCTAGTCGAAGCTTTTGTATGGCTTGTTTCAGTTGATCAATGTTGACAACAGAGGACTTCAGAATGTTTGATGATGATGTGTGTTTTGACTTCTGATGCAATCAAGCCCTCCTTGCAAACTTGACAGACCAGAAAGCAAAACTCTTCATTGACCACTGTCAAAATGTAACACCTCTGATCTCCGGTCATCTCTGAGGTTGTCCACTACAACTCCAAGGTTGATGTGCACCAAGTCCCTCAACTCCGCTCTGGAGCATCTCAGAGTTAACTGTTTCACTCAGTAAGGTCCTTTTCTGCCTTCAGACCTCATATATCCTATTCTGGACATTACATCAGAGTTACATCGGAGTTCAAGCAGTCCAATCTCCATCACTATTTAGTCAGTCTGGTTTCATCATTCCTTCCTCAGTTGTTCCACTACCACTGTGCAACTGAGGTTATTTCTTTAGCTACATCTAGCTTTCTTTTTTTATTTATGTGTGTAGTCTGGGCATCTCTACCCCTTCATAGGTAAATACAACAGTGGTTCCACCACCACTGTGCAACTGAGTCTGGGTATCTCTACCCCTCCATAGTGCACAGATTTTGACAACCACTACATTGAGTTGATCCAAATAGGAATGATGAATCAGTGGTGAATCTTCTTTCATGGTCAAAGAGAAATGATGAGGTGATGACATGACAATGTCTTTCTCCTGTCCTGCTGGTGAAGGAGATCTCATTGCTTGATCCTCCTGATCTTCCATGTTGAAAAATGGTTGGGTTTCAGCACTGCATTGTGCATCAGTGGTTCATCCCTCCTCATGATCATATGATGTCAGTTCATGCTCTGATCCATGTTTGTTCGCTTGCCTGTGTCATTTCTTCTTCCTTATCATTCATTCAGAAAATCTGGAAGAATTGGACAAAGAGCAGGTCTGCATGATGGCTTGTTTGAATCATTGCATGTCATAATCTTGCCTGAATCAGATGCCTACCTCTTGCAGAGCATTGTTAGCATGTTTCAGCATCATAGGACATTCTTTCTTCTCTCTCTTTCTGTTTCATTGATTATATAAGAATTGACATCATGTTGAGAAATGACTGACCATGCTTGTCTTTTTCTCTGCACCCAGCACTTTGCTTGCATTCATTAGTCAGTACTTTTAGCAAGAATCAAAGTATGTCATGTTATGGTTATAGTCAATAACAAAAGTCATTCCTTGCCTCACTTTTCTTACTGGCCTTGTTTTAGCTCTCATACTGACAATCAATCAGCACAGTAGTGTAAATCAGATCCTTTACTTTTGTCATCTTGTCACATTGAATGTTCAACTGGTGTTGCACTCACATTATCTGCCACCAACTCTTATACCATCAGTCCACATCCCCGTCTAATCATCTCAATCCTCACTTTTCATCTTTAGCTTTTCATCCATGATAGAAAGGGAAAAACTGAACACTTTATACAATCAATCATTCTATTTACAAATTTCAAATCTCGAGTCTTCTAAATACTTCAGTCCATACAATGTTTCCACCCTTGTTCTCATCTTTATCAGGAAACAGTATCTTGATGTTTCTTGGGTGGGCACATCTAGACAGTCCCACATACAACTGTCCATGAGAGAACACAGAAGAGCTCAGATTCAGCCCCACATGTCTCACTGTCTGTCCTTGGACCTTGTTGATGGTCATTGCCTAGGCCAGATGCACTGGAAATTGCAGTCTTCTGAATGGCACTGGTGAGTCTTCCATACCACTTTCCAATGCCATTCTGGGAATGAACACAACATTTCCTTCTCCATTCTCTGACAACACAGAACACTCCAGCACTCTTGAGGTGGACCTCAGCAGCCTCAGTCTTGTTCCATTGTACAGACCATGCAAAGGATTCAAATTTCTCAACAGGATCAGTGGAGCTCCCACTTTCAACTCCAGCTTGTGCAGGGGAAATCCAGATGGATTGAAGGTATGAAGCACTTCAGCCTGGATGTAGTCATATTTCCTGTCAGTGACACAGTCTGCACTGAGGTAGATCACCTTGTCTTCTGGAAGAACAGAGCCCAGGATGGTGGCATTGATCTGATGCACTTGAACATTTGTGGGAGAGAGAATCATCTTGTCAAGAAAGTACTGGTTGGAGAGTTGCCGATTGCCAGCAAGAAGTTGGGAGTAGATGGAGTCAATGAGAGATTCCATGGTTGTACCACATCTCATATGAGCAGGAAAAAAGACATCTCCATCAGTGATGCCAACCTGAAAAAGCTGTTGAGCCCAATCATCAGACTCAGGATCTTGCCCAAGGCGCATGTTCTGATGCAGATAGTGAACAGACATGTTCAGCCAGAGATTGGAGTGAGTCAGAGTGAGAGGAACAATCTGTTCTCTTGCACCATGCTGAATCACAGGCAGTGTCTGTCTAAAGTTCCCACTGAAGAAAACAGTGATACCTCCAAATGGCTGATCCCTGTTGAGGAGATCACAGAGAGACCTATCCACAGTCTCAATGACATGTCTATGCTGAGAGGCAGCTTCATCACAGATGATGAGAGAGGTCTGTTGGAGAAGCTGATGATGAGGATCATCCTTCTTGATGTTGCAAGTGGACTGTTCATGGCAAGGAATAGGAATTTTGAACCTGGAATGGGCAGTCCTTCCTCCAGGAAGCAGCAGAGAGGCCAGACCAGTGGATGCCACACAGAGGACAATCTCTCCTCGAGCACAAACAGCAGAAGCAATGATCTTGGAGAGATAAGTCTTGCCACAACCACCACCACTGTGAAGGAAGAACATGGTTCCTTGAGCATGAATGACACTGTGCATGACTGCATCATAGAGAGCACTCTGCTGAGGATTGAGAGTAGCCAGACCTCTCTGAACAAAGTCCTGAAGCTCTGGAATGTCATAGTTTCTCTGTTCATTGACCATCTGGTTTCCTTCTTGAAGACCCCAGTTTTCCTGTGGTAGAGGCATGTTTGGATAGTTCTGCAAGCACTTTCCATGCCTTCTGGGATCCTGGGATATGAGGTAAAGACCATAGTCCTGAATCTGGTCTTGAGCAGGCTCTGGAATGTGGTAGTCATTAATGAGGTAATAGGCCAGATCATCACGGAGACTGTCTCTTGTATCCTCCCACAGATGGTGAGGATTCACAGGAGAGCAACAAAGGAGCATGACAACAAAACAATTTCTCATGTGAGGACCCATTCTGAAGTGTGCAGCCTTTTGAAGACAAAAAAGTCATTCTCTATCATCCTGAAGAAGACCATGTGCTCTGCATGCCTCTTTGAAGGAGTTATGAAGATGACCATTGAGAGTACGAATATCCTCATAGGATGTAGCACCTAGAAGATGAGAAGAATGAGTTGTTATCAATGATGTATTGAGAGTGAAGAAGTCTTACCTTTGACTACAGTGAGCAAAAGACAGAGATAGAAAGCATCACCAGCAGCAACAGGAACAGAACACATGTGACCAATAGCCTTGTATCTCTGATGAACAGTCTACTTGGCATCAGACTTGTTCCAGACAAAGCCTTTAGGAAAGTCTTGATACAGGTAATCATGGGCACCAGCAGCAATAAGATCAGGATCTGGTTAACCTTGAACATTCCAAGAAGTTGAGTGTCCTTGACATTGTTGACCACATTCTCCACCTGAGCCTCAGCATAAAAAATCACAGAGTGCCGACCAGGAAGTTGAACAGGAAGACAATAGACTGCAGGCCATTTCTTGTGCATAGCAAACTCAAAAATGTTGTGGCAAGCCTGAGTGAAGGAGATGTATCTGGCATCAAGATAGGAATGAATTTCATTCACTCCTTCTGCATGGACAGTGGCATGATCAGGACCCTTGTGGATGTACTTGACAGCCTTGATTGATCCACAGACCTCCAGATTGATGTGACAATCCAACCAGACCAAGAGTTCTCTTGGATGAGGAACAACATCCCTGTTGGTAAAGGTGATCTGGCGCTTTTGAATGATCCTGGCATTGTCAGGTCGAGCATAATCAGGATAACCATCCTCCTTGAGAGCAGTTTGAGGAGTAAAAGGTTTGGGGAAGCATTTCTTACAGACATTGTTTTCCAGACATCTCTGTGGAGAGCAAGGGCCATGAAGCATGTACTTTGAGACAGCATTATGGAGCTGAGGATGAAGTTCTGGATCAGGAATCTAAGCTGAAATGATAGCATCTATCTGCTCCACAGTCTGAATCTTGTGTTCCTGTTCCAAGAAGATCAAGAGATGCATGTGAGGAAGACCACACTTTTGATATTGTATTGTGTAAACATAGCCAGCCACATCACTATAATAGCCATCAATAATTTTCTTCAGCAAGGCTTGC
>JBBPTO010001244.1:0-17233 GCA_038094155.1 Pulveroboletus cf. aberrans | reverse complement strand
TGGTTTGGATATCCTAAATAGCATTATTGGCCTTGCAAAAGCTAATCAAATACATAGTATGTTGAATATTAATAGGGAAAAGTGGCAGTAGGTGACCTTCACAAGACTTTAAAAGCTCAAAAAGCTCATTTTTTCGAAGTCTGAATATAGTAGAGCAGTCTACAACAGTAGAAGCAAGCAGAGTGACCAGCATCAAGCATAGAGAGAATAAAATTCTTCTGGGTAGTAAAGATACCATATATGATCATAGTGATTACAAATAAAGAGGAGTGTGAATATATTTGAACTCAGAAACAATGCTCATATGTATATCCTTGTTTGTATGACCAAAGAAAGCCAAATATCATGTCATTTAATGGAGATTATATGCATCAGCACAAAAGTGAAAAAACTGTTGCAATGGTATTGCTGTTTTGTAATGGACATATCTCCAGACCCACCAAACCAAATCACGTGATCCATGGACCGTTACGTAGACAGGGGTTATTTCTATATTCGGTCTCACCAATGCTAAGCCACATTCCCACGGATATAGCCAGTACACTGCATACACTCTAAACATAGCAAACATTGCAACAGTTTTTGGAGTCACTGTATATAGTCCAAGGACTTCAGATAAGTTCTTGTAGCATTTCCAGTCACAATCTCTTGTCCATATCAAAGGCCCTTACTAGCCTTTGCTGGTACATGCTGTACAGTGCCTCAATCAGCTTGACTAGTTGTTGGTGAGTTCTCCTTTGTATTCAGTGTGAGCTGGCAACCCCTGTATAGATGCCTGGTTGGCTTTATGCTGTATAGAACACTTAAGAAAGCTGCATTCTGAAGAGAATTCCAGCTGTGTTATCTGAGCTAGTAGGGCTGGTGAGCTGGGAAGTGCCCAATAAGTACTGTGGTCCAGAACAATTCATACCACAAGTGTCCAGTGCAGACAACATGGTGAAATAATGGCAGGATTTCAGAAGCAGTTTCTTTGTACAAATTGGAGTTTCTTGAAAGTCCTGGAAAATGGGTCATTGCATGGCATATAAATCATCCACTTGAAATCTGAATGGGCTGTCAACCAAATAGAGTTGGAAGTAAACAGAAAAAGAAAAAGAAAAAAGAGAAGAATTATGAAGCTCTGTAAAAGTGGCATGACAAATATTGGCAGAAACCATATAACTTATGGCAGTCTTTTAGAATTCCAGTGAACTGCCACATAAGTTGATGTTGAGACAGTTGAGAGATCAAGGGAAGGATTTGATGTCAGATTAAAACTCTGTTGTGTACTCACTGGCCATCAACTTGTCTTGGATTCTTAGTGAGACATTTGAACATAATTGAAGGTACAGCCATTTTCAAGGTGTTTCAAGTATAGTGTACACCTGTGTACCTGCACTTTGTTCTTATCTGTGCAGTTATTCTATTCAGCTCAAAGTAGGGAACAATAGTTTCCTGTGCTTGTATCCACCATATCCTGCATCATCCAGTTTCAATCTGTATCTGTCATCTGATTTCAATCCAATCCAATCCATTCTCATCTGTTTTCCATTGATAAGGCAAACATTCATTTCATTATACTAGACACTTTTGTATGCACATCCAGTTGATCTGGTACCATTGATCTGATGATCTGGTTCTTCAATTCAGTTGTTCTATTTACATGTATTTGGAGTCTCAGGAATGCTCAGACTATAAAAGTTGTGTTTTGCACACAGTACAATATCATCTATCATTCTATCATTTATTCATCCCTCAGTCTCAGGTTCTGTTCTTTGTTCTTGTTGTCAATCTGGCCATGTCCATGATTGTTTTCATTCTCCACACTCTCTATGAAGAATTAAGTTCTGTGTCTGTCAGCCATGTCTGAAGCATTAGAAGCTCATTTTTATAGATTCTTCTTCACTTCCTGTAAGCACTGTAATTTCCCTTTTGTGATTCTCTACCCTACAACTTCCCTGGAATAATCATATTGTTCCTTCACTTTTCATCTTGGACTATTGACCTGCTAGTTTCTCTTTCAGAGATGTATAGCAGTCCAGATGAAGTACTCTCTCTTCAACTGTAGCCCACCATAAGGGGATATTCCAAACAAATGTTCATGGGACTTCCAGGCATATTCAAAACCTCCCACTTCAGAAAATTTTATTCCTCCTTCTTAGCAACTGAAAACAAACAGCCCTGAAGTATTTAGTATCTCAATTCAGTTCAAGCTTGTCACATGTCATTCTTTCAGCTGACATATTCTGATGGCTCCTATCTGATATTGTCTCACTTCATTTCTGATCTTTGACACCTCTATTTCATTCTGGTCACTTCCAGATCACTTTGAATTTTGTCTTACTTTGTATCCAACATTCTTATTTCATCTGTGTGCCTAGCAGAGGGTCAACTTACAATTAGCTAGTGTCACCTTTGTTATTATTGATTTCCAATTTCAATCCACATCACTTTGTTTTCATTTGTCATTGTTTCTGTTTTCATATTTCAATTCAATCCACTTTCAATCCAGGTCTGAATTTTCCATGTTCAATTCTTTTTGTTACCAGATGAATATGTGAGGCACACTGGCTGCTTATTCATTTGATGGACCCTCTATCACATTACTACATTACCTTGACAACATTAATGATATTTGTGCAAAGAAGGGTCTCAGAGACCAACAAAATATTTAATGTACATTATATTATGCATCTTTTGATAAGGTTGAATTCTGGGAGACACTTCCAGAGGCAATATTCACTTCTTCTAACTTGCTTGCATTTGTTGCGGCCATTGTCTTGTTGTATCTGGGATGTGAATTCACAAGTTGATGCTCCATCAATGATTTACTGATGTTCATGTACTCATCACAATCACAGCAGCTCTGGGGTCTTGATAATCTTGGAGTGTATCTTCAGAATATCATCTTACTACATTGTACTCGACAGGCTCTCTACATGACACCATGACTATCTCTTCAAGATGGGTCTGTTGTCCAACATCCATGATTCAATCCAAGACTGGTTAGCAGTGATCTAATCTGATGTCCATCTGAATGATTCATATCTAATGGTGGACACACTAGCAGCTGCACATTCCTTCTTTCCTATCATTCAGTTTGTTCTGAATTCCTTTCTACTCACAAGTTACTTCTCTTCACTCCATTATCACAGATATTTGTTACTTCAAATTGATTAGATCCAGTTTACACTTTATCTGTCTCTATTCCATTATCTGTCCCATCTGTTATCCCAGATCTCATTGGTCCAGATAGTACTCCTGTTGAACCACTCTCATCACTTCTCTCATCTTTCACTCCAGGTCATATAGGTCCAGACTGCATCTCATTTATTCCACTCTTATTACCCCTATCTCTTTCATTCTTTACTGCCATCTCCACTCACAATGCCATCCTGGCCATCAATGTTTCTATCTTAACCAAGGTTTCTGCATTTGAGATATTGCTTCTGTCAGAATGTGTGCACTATGGAGGGGTAGAGATATCCAGACTACAGACATAAGTAAAGAGAAAGCTAGATGTAGCTAAAGAACTAACCTCAGTTGCACAGTGGTAGTGAAACAACTGAGGAAGGAATGACAAAACTGGACTGACTAAATAGTGACGGAGATTAGAGCGCTTGAACTCCGATGTAACTCCGATGTAATGTCCGGAATAGGATATATGAGGTCCGAAGGGAGAAAAGGACCTTACTGAGTGCAACAGTCAACTCCGAGATGCTCCAGAGCGGAGTTGAGGGACTTGGTGCACGTCGACCTCGGAGTTGTAGTGGATGACCTCGGAGATGTCCGGAGATCAGAGGTGTTGCATTTTGACAGCTTCTTTCATTGCATGATGAGGCTACCACCATCCTTTCACTCATACACTCCATTGATGCAGTGCCCATTGCACCCTTTGATCTAGCACATCCAAATGCCATTTCATCTTCATTTTCACTTGATTTTATTAAAATTCCATGATCACTGACACTTCTTTAGGCCCTCTTCAACACACTAGGGTCAACTCCAGCATGGAGAAGTTACCTCCAACTCAAAGGTCAATCCTTCTCTCCAGGCACTGCATCTGATCACCTCTGTCTCCGCTACCTCCAGTACTGGTGCTACATTCTCAACCATGAAGAACACTTGAAAATGGAGAGAAAGAGACTCTAAGGCTTGTGATGTCATCATTCACTACATATTCAATGCCATCCTCATCAAGGTTGTGTTGAAACCCATGGTGAAGAAACTTTGAAATGCCATTGCCCTTTATAATTTTTTGAACCTTGTCATTGCCTCTTACTCCTTCCAACAACTCTTTTTCATCATGTGGGATGATGTCACAGCCATCTTCAATCATATTGTGTTACTCCAAATCCTTAAAGACTGCCTCACCAGTATGAACTTCTACATAAACTCTAAAGTCTGTAGATTGAAGTGCCTTCACCTCTGCAGTCATCAACACCACAAAGGACAGTAAACTAATCTTTGACCACATCAAAACCCATTTTGTCTCTGAGAAGACTCAACTAAATCCCTCTGGCTTGTCTGACTCTGCACACAAAGCATTGAACCAACCCTTCAGAAGTTGGATCTTCAGAGATGCACCATATTATGAACACCATCAGCACCAGGGACATGGAGCTGAAAACTGTTGGAACTATCAAAACTGGATTGCAAAACTCAGAAAAGAAGGTTTGAAGTGATATAAATAAAATGTGAAGGTGAACACAGTCAGAGAAACACCAGAGGTGGGCAAAGAAAAATTGAAGCAGGTAAACATAGCTATGGATCATGTGTCCAAATGTCTAATGAAATATGTTCAAGCTTAGCTATCATCTGAACTACAACACAATGCAAGAGAAAGCCTCATCATTGACTCTTGAGCTACATCACATGATATCTCATTAAAAATGGTTCAAAACTTCTTTCTCCTCCATGATCAGTCAGTTTTGGAGACAAATCCATGTTGTCTGCCATAGGCATTGGAACAGTCATACTCTGGTCAGAGGTGAACACACTCCAGTACTTTCTACATACAGAAAGACTGGAGAATAATCATCACAGGATCACACAGGGGCAGTTTATACCATGTGAATGTACACTACATGGTAACTCCAAAGGCTATCCTCACATTGGTAGACATAAACCTCCTATACTGGTGCCTCAGACACATCTCTATCCAATGCATTGAACATATAGCGAGAGATGGATAGTTCTTCAGAATCGACACCTTGACCAGAGATGTTTGAGCTTTCAAGGCATGTATCTTGAAGAAGATGAAGAATCTCCCCTTGATCCACAAAATAAATGACAAGCTACACAATCACTACAGGTTATGCATATGGACATTGAAGATCTGATAAACTCTCAATCTCATGTACTGGCTCCTTATCATCAATGACTATTCCCATTTTTCTTGCATCTACTTCTTGAAAAAGAAGAGTGAAGTTGTCACAGTCTACAATCAATGGAAAATGGAGGTCTAAGCCATCTTCCAGCATGACATAGAACCTGAGGAGTGCTTCACCATGCAAATCCAGTTCTTCCAGAGCACAGAGGTGGTGAATACACTAGCCAAAAGTTCTGTATGTAACTTTATCAAGATGGAAGATTACATGAAACATCTGCTTCACACACTGCAGAACAGAATGGCTTGCCTCAGCATGTGAACTAATCTCTCTCTACCCTCAGAAACTCAAAGCTTGACTATCAAAGTCCTCTTGAGCAGATGCCATGGCAGCTGCTGCATATGTTTTCACTCAAAATCTGACCTCTGCTTTTGAGGAAGCAAATCCTTACCAAACTTTGTTCAATCAGACTATTGAGCTGAATGAAGAAAAACTCATGGAGATCGGAGCCTCAATTGAAGCAAGTCAGTGCTTCATCAGATGGAGAGCTGGAGGCTGCCCCAGACTCAGACAACATGTCAAGAGCATTCTTCACATCCAAGGATGACCTTTACATAAAACTATGCATTCACTGGCACTGCAGATGCAATGACAAGAGAAACACTCCTGACATTCATTCCAGATGCTTAATCTTATTTCAATGCAGATATGTGGAAATCCACCATTGAAGAAGAGCTGCTAAACCTAAACATAAATTATGTCTATGAAACCATTCTGATCTCTGATGGAGTAAAGCCCATTAACTCCAAGTCAGTCTTTCAAACAAAGATGAAAATATGGAATGATATAAGGTCTGAATCATAGCCTGGGACTTTACACAAAGTGAAGAGATTGATCATCAGAAAGGATTTGCTCTGGTGGCTAACTTAGATTCAGTCCAGATTATCATAGAACTTGCAGTAAAGTATAATCTATAATTGGATCAGACAGACATTTTCAACATATATTTAAATGAAAACTCAAGAAGGAGTTATACCTGCTTCCCTCAGATGGTGTCTCAATTTCTTCAGGGAATTATTGGAGACTCCAGAGATCACTTTATGGATTGAAGCAAGCTGGTCAGACTTGAAACAAACTGTTGAACAAAAGGTTGAAATTTTTAGATTTTATCTGCCTTGATGCTGAAGCATGTGTATATGTTATTCATAACTCTGAATAGGTCTGTTTCCTTGTTGTATGCATCTACAACCTTGTCTTCATAGCATCCACATGGAGTTACATGAACTCCATAAAACCAAAGCTGTCATTTACATTCAAAATCCATGACCTTAGAGAAGCACTGTAAAATAGCTTTGGACCTCAGAATGAAGTTCTAGGCAAAGAATAGAGTGAAAGTGTAGTCTTTACTGGTGCACAGGTAACACTGTGGCATGAAAAGTCAACACTGTATCCATGCTCATGAACACCATACTTGCAGTGAATATGGGTAAACACTGACCTGTCATTGTGACAGTGTTTTGCAGTGGTTAATGACACTACAGATAACATCTTAGATGATGGCAATCCAACCAAAATTACTTAGTATAAATCATGATTTCCTCTTTCATTATGTAATGGCCACTGAAATGTCCTCCATGAAAAGTAAGTCACATCTTTCCCGGGCACCAAGGCAAAGAAAAGCATGGATGGTGGATGAAAACAACCAGCTTCAAGTAAAGTGAAGAATCTATCTCTCTTGTGAGAATACTTGCTCAACTGCAGTTAAAGTTGTTAACAGTGAAATGAGTGCTGTAGTGTGAAATGGAGACATGATCTGAATCTGAAACAGAAAGAAAGTTGAGTGCCATTCAGTGCAGTATTGGATATGTGTGGCAATTGCTATGCCATCAACTGATGGGATTACTGGTCTTTACAGTTGGGAGATGGAGCGACTAATTCAGTTCACAGAAAGCTGGAGCGTGAGCAGTTGAGTGTTACAATCAGCCCCTTTCCCCCTTGTTGCTTACATATGCATGGGTATAAGTCCCAGTTCAGATGTTCTTTTCTTTTCATTGCTGACTACAATGCTATGACTTCTCATCCATTTTCATTGCATTCTATGCAATTCCATTTGTTCTGTCAGTGGCTCCATCTATACCTATCCTTAACTCATCCTATGCCTATATAAATCTCTTCATCTTGTACTTGTATTTCCAAGCTAGACCTCCTCTTTGTGTACCTCAATACACTGGGTCTTTGCCTCACTCCTCATTCCTCATCTTAGTCTCTCATCAGTGAATCCTTGCTCTTTGAGACCTCATAGCACTCTTGAGGCTACGCTGTTCCAGAGAATCTCTTGCCACCCAGAGATGATAGATCTTTGAGAAGTCTTCTCTTCAACATTTGATCATTGAAATAGAGCAAGCAGAAAGCATTTTTCTCCCAAACCCTAGTACCTCGTCCTTGAAGAGTGGCTTCCCCCACTCTCCTTTGTTCTTAGTACCCAGACTCTCTTTAGGAGCTATGCCTATCCTCTATTCAAGAAAGTCATAACAAAAGGTCTAGCTTCCCCATTGGCTACCATCTGGTAAGACACCATTACTTCCAGGCCCTCCATTGACACTCATTGATGCTCCTGCCCCAACGATCCCTCTGATTCTGAGTCACTCCCACATGACCAGACTTCCTCTGATAAGGACAACTTCCTACCCACTGAGAAGGATACTGAAGTCGCTCTCAACCTAGCCCATTGTCTCTCCCACTCTGCATCCATTCCTCAGGTGCTAACCCCCCCATTGCCAACACTCCAGCTGCAGTCCAGGAGAATTTTCTTTCCTAGCAATCCTCTAGATCCACCCAAACTCCAGGAAGTCTTTGAAGCCTTCAAAAGAATGTCTTCTTCTGAGCCTACAGAGCTCAAGCTCAACTCTCCTGCACTCTTTAACAGCAGCACCACCAATTCCAAAGAATGGTTGAACATTGTTTCAACCTACCTCCTAGTTAACTCCAACATTTACCACACTAATGACAAGAAGGTCACCTTCACCCTTTCATTCATAACCCTTGGGTCAGCCCAAGTCTGGGCTAAGACCTTTTGAAGAAAGGCAGTCACCGAGGAGACTTTTGAAAAGTGAACTGACTTTACCGGGAAGTTCAGAAAATGTTTCATTTGGGTAGATGAGGTGGCTGATGCCTTGGCATGGCTCTGTTCTCCCCACTGTAGGGAATGGTAGTTTCCTGTCCTCATATCCAGCATATCCAGCATATCCTGTATGATCTGGTCCTCATATCCAATCCAATCCATCCTCATCTGTCATCCATTGGTAAGTCAAATGTTCATTTTACTACACCAGACACTTTCATTTGTACATCTGGTCAATCTGGTTCCGTCGACCCGGTCACCAGATATGTAGATCTGACAATCAAGTTTTCAATCCAGTCACACTCTTTACATGTATTTAGAGTCTCGGGTGTGCCCAGACTATAAAAGTTATGTTTCACATGGAGCACAATATCATCTTTCGATCATCTTTCTATCTACCATCTATCTTTGATTCATCTCAAGTTCAGTTCTTCGTTATCTTCAGTGATCCAGCTGTGTCTGTGATTATCTCTTCATCCTTCTCTCCTGATCTGTGAAGAATCAAGTCCTGTGCTCGTCAGCTGTGACTGAAGCATAGGAGCTCTTCCTGATCATCATCCATTTCACCTGTAAGTCCTGTGGTTCTTTTCTGTAGAGCTCTACTCTATGAATTCCCCCTGGGACAGACCTATTGTTCCTTCATTTTCTTTCTTTGTGTTGCTGACCTGCTAGTTTCCTATCCAGAGACCCACAGCAGTCTAGGTCAGTCAGCCTCTCTGCACTGCATGATCAAGGACAAGAAAGAATGGTGGACCCCAATCCATCATAGACTTCAATGCTGAGTTTCAGGCTCATGCCATGAGACTGTTGGCCACTGATGCCATTTTTATTTCCTTCTACCAGCTGGCCATCACCACCCCTTTCAGTTTCCAGATTCTCATCATGGAGAATATCTCTAAAAAGATCAATGACTGGTACAAATGTGCCATCTCCTTCCAGAGACAATGGAAAAGAATGTCACTAGTCTGAGAAGCATGAAAGGGAATAACCACCCCTTCATATGCCTATGCTGCCCCCTTACACTCGAAACCCTGCCAAGATCCTGACATCATGGATGTCGATACCATGTCCATTCCTCACCCCCAGAAGCTAACTTCCAAAGAATGGAAATGCTGTTATAAAAAGAATCTCTGTTTCAAATGTCAGAAACCTGGTCATTTGGCATGCAACTGCAATGCCACCTTCAAAAACACCACTAGCCCTTTTATCAAGAAAACAATGAAGAAGGACCTCAAAGATCTTCCCACACTGAAAGAATGCAAGGAAGATGATGAAGAAGTGGTTGGAAGGACAACCCATTGTAGGAAACAGGAGTTCCCTACAGTGATATACGGAGTTTTCCCACGGTCCGATAGCCCCAATCCAGCGCTCCTACCAAACCTGAGACTGTTCTGCTGCTATTCATTCCAATCCAAGTCAAACTAGTTGAAGTCCAAAGGTCAGTTTTGAACCCAATGTCCAGAACCAGGTTTCTGCACACTGGACCCGGTGTTCCCACGCCTCGGAACCCATTCACACGATCTGGGTTCAATCAGGTTTTTTTCCTTTTCATGTTTCCTTTACTGTACTTCATTTGGGTATGCCCAGATTATACTTTTGTACCTAGGAATTAATTCCTAGACAGTGTGCAAGTAACCACCAACATTCCTAAGCCTCTAAGTCCGGTTTCCTAAGCCTTTTCTCTACATTTCCCTTCAAGTTCCCCTCAAGTCCTGTCAATAAAGTTGGTTTCCTAGCCCTACCAAGCAGGGTGAAGCCGGACTCTTGTTTTCCAGTGTCCTGTGGATGATTAGTGAGCCATTCCTACAGTCCTCTTCTTTTTCTTTTCCTCTCTTTGCAATATCACTGGGTCGAGATACACACTTGCACCTCTATTTCTTGCATAGGACTACACTCCGAAGTCCTTTTGCTGTTTTACACCATTTTTGCTCCCAGGATTTTTAGACAAGAGGACAGCCATCTGCCACCTCCTACCCTGTATGTGCACCTGTAACAGTATCTCATATAATGAAATCTATGCAAATCCCTGTTGAACTCATCATACCTTCACACACACTCAAAACTGTTGAATCTCACATCCTGATTGACAGTGGTGAAGACATCAATTGCATTGACTGGGGATTTGTTAGAAAGAACAAACTCCCCACATCTTGACTCAAGAAACCATTCCAAGTTTGCAACCTTGACATGTTGACTAATAAGAAAGGCAAAGTGTTGTTCTTCACCACACTCTTTGTCAACATTGAAGAAATTGCTAAAAGGGTCCTTTTCTATGTCACGGATTGTGGATGACAAAATGTCATCCTAGAATTGCCTTGGCTGAAGGTGGTCAACCCCCTCATTGACTGGTCTAAACAGACCTGTACCATCTCCGAGTTGCTCAACGAGTCAAAAGACTTGTACCAAGTTCACATTGCTGACCTCAAATGGCACAACAAGTTTTATCCACCACTGCCTCCAAGGAGACTATGGTTCATCAGGTCTACAACAAAAGACTTTTTGACTACCTCCAGAAGGAGGAAGAATCTGAATTCATCAACATTGTGAAGAGATACACAGACCCCCACTGAGTCGCCCACTTTGGGATCCATTTCACTCCCTGTGGCAGTCTCAGACACTGGAAATTTGTCAATAAGGTCACCACCACCACTGAATTCATGGCTGCAGCAGATAAAGCCAAACCCAAGACCACATTACCCCCAGAATACACCAAGTTTTTTAATGTCTTCATGAAGAAAGCATCTGATCACATTACTCCATCATGTCCCTATGATCATAAGATCCACCTTGATGATTAATTCATTTCCAAAGTTGGGAAAGTCTACCCACTGTCCCTGGATGAGAGAAAAGCCACCGAGGACTTTATACAAGAAAATCTTGATTGCAGAAAGATCCACCCCTTGAACTTCCACTCCACTCAAGCATCACCCTTCTTCTTTGTCAAAAAGAAGGATGGCAAACTCTGCCCCTGCCAAGATTACCACCACCTGAATGAACACATGGTTCAGAATGCATACCCCCTCCCTCTGGTCTTCAATCTTGTCAACAAGTTGAAAGATGCAAAGATCTTCATTAAGTTTGATGTCTGTTGGGGATACAACAATGTCAGAATGAAAGATGGTGACCAATGAAAGGCTGCCTTCATCACACACAAAGGCCTGTTCAAACTGCTTGTCATGTTCTTCAGGCTTATGAACTCCCCCACTACATTCCAATGATTCATGAATAATTTGTTTAGAGACATGATTGCCAAAGGATGGCTCATCATCTACATGGATGACCTACTTATCTTCTCCCCAGACTCTGAGCTCCATGAGGAGTAAACCAAGCACATTCTGCAAAGGATGCAAGAACTTGACCTGCACTTGAAGCTCAAAAAGTACACCTTCGCCACCTTCAAGGTAGAGTACCTGTCAGGATGCTAGACTCCTCCTGGACTTCATCTGATGGAGGTCTGAGGTGTATTGGTCAACTCCAGGGTGAAAGGATGCTGGATGGGCCGGAGGTCTGATGGAGATGAGATGAAGCAATGTGCAGAGGTAATGAAGGCAGAACTGGGCAGAGATAAGGGTTTATGGGAGTGAGGACTTGGCGCGGGACTTATGTGTCATGCCCTTGCCTACTGTTGGGTCCTCATTTTGGAGATGGGAAGGACAAGGTGAAGAGGATAAAGGAAAGGAAGAAAACTTCATTGGGATCAGATGGAGTTAGAGGAGTGGGAACATCATTGAGTGACTTCAATAGAGGAGGTCAAGCGACATCAATATTTGAACTCAGGAGACATGAGGAGATTACAGGAGTTATATACTACAAGGTCAGATCAGAATCTGGAACAGAGAATGGAGGAACTATATGTAAAGGTACAACGATGATTGGAGATCATAGAGTATCGAGGGGCAATGTACATAGGTCTAGGGAATAAAATGTAACACAGGTATAACATAGGAATGATCATAGAGGACTGAGGAATGGAGCGAGCATAAAGGGAAAAAAGATCCAGGCCAATCATAATTGGTCTGACGGGAGAAGGGGTTCCAGTATTGGATGTCTGACAAGTGGTAGGATGGAGTCCATCAGAGGAGACCAGAGATGAGGGAGTTGGAGTCAGAGGTGGCATAGGGGTGTTTAGAGGGAAGTTCAGAGCTGTGATGATAGGTATTGGAATGGGATATGACAGTATCTTGGAATGATCATCAAACCCAGACAGATCACTATGGACCCAGTCAAGCTCAATGGGATTGCTGCTTGGCCCACACCCACAAAAGTCAAAGACATTCAGTCCTCTCTTGGTTTTGCCAACTTCTACTGGCAATTCATTCATAACTACTCCTTTGTTGCCCATCCCTTGATAGATCTTACAAAGAAGAATCTTACTTGGGATTGGACCCCTGCTTGCCAGAAGTCCTTCGATGAATTGAAGGCACTCTTCCTATTGAAACCAGTTCTCCACCTCCTCGATATGTCCTGACCCTATACCATCATGACTGATGTGTTGAAGTACACCACTGGGGAAATTCTCCTTCAGACCGATGCCAATGGAGACTGGCACCCATGCTCCTACCTCTCACAGTCATTTTTCCCTGCTGAGAGAAACTACAACATCTATGATTGTGAACTCCTTGCAATCATTGAGCCCTGAAAGCCTGGAGACACTACCTCTCAGGCTTCCCCTTCCCTGTTCAAGCATTCACAGACCACAAAAATGTGACTTACTTCTGTCAACCCCAGAATCTGAACCATCAACAAGCATGATGGCTTCTCAACCTCACAGACTTCAATCTGAAAATGGTTCACGTTCCTGGCTCCCAACTCACCACCCCTGATGCACTCTCTTGCCATCCAGACCTTATTGTAGACAAATAAGACAATACAGGAATGACCCTGCTCCCCAACTCCCTCTTCATCAACCTCATAGATTCCTCCTTAGTAGGAAAACTTGCCTCCTTCTCATTCTCAGATCCCCTTGTCCTCCAAGCTCTCCAAGCCCTACAAGGAGAGGTATCCCACACCTTCTGACTGACAGAGTTCTGTTGTACAAAGGATGTATCTACATCCCTCCCATTGATAACCTCCATTATGAGATACTCACCCATTGCCACAAAACTGCCAGACACTCTGGCTATTTGAAAATCTGACAACTTGTCTTCACTGAATTTTGATAGCCTGGGTTGGCCCAATTCATCCAGAAATACATAGAAGGCTGTGCTATTTGCCAACAAAACAAGGCAAACACTCATTCCACAATTTCCCTGCTGACACCAATTAAATTCTCATGTATGCTGTAAGAAGCTGTCATGTCTTAGGTCTGTATCTGGTCATTCTACATCTATTGGACTTTCACTAGGTCATCATCAAGTCATCAAGCATCTGTGTCTATCCATCTTCAATCTGGTTCTGATCCACCCAAGTCATATGTATCTGGTTCTTTTTCAATCTGGTTTGTCTACCAGATGAATTCCTACTATATGTATAGTGTACCAGATGCTAGGTACTGGACACTCTGTATTGTGATCCAGTCACTGGATTCATGTCAGATGCTCCCTTCTTTTCCCTTCTTTATGTTTATTTAGACTCTCAGGTGTGCCCAGACTATAAAATTTGTGTTTTGCACACAGCACAATTAAAATCAATCATCTATCACTCACTTGGAGTCTGAGTCTTCATTCCTCATCAACCCAGTCATATCTGGATCTCTTCTTTTTCTCTCTTGATCCTAGAAGAATCAAGTCCTGTGCTTGTCAGCTGTGTCTGAAGCATTAGGAGCTCTTCTAGGTCAACTATCAAGGAGTTCTGTAAGCCCTGCAATTGCATTCCCTTGATCCTCTACCTGCAATTCCTCTGGGATGAACCAATCATTTCTTCAATTTCTTTCTTTGTGTTACTGACCTGCTAGTTTCATATCTGGAGATCTATAGCAGTCTAGGTTGGTCTACCTCTTTTCATCTGAAGCCTACCATGAGGGACATTCAGATGAGTTTCAAGGGAGCTTCAGGCACCAATCCCCAATTTTTTTTCTTTCGTTCTAGCAACTAATCACTGACAACTTCAGTACATCCAACTTTCACAACAATCAATCTGCCATCAGTTTGACCACTCAACTCCAGTCCAACTGCACCACACATCATTCCTATCATCTGGTACTTTCTTCTCCACATTTCAGGCTCTTTGTGCCTGTCATTTCCCATCCTAATCCTTATCATTACACCTCTGAACCACCCTCCGATACCCCCTATGCCACCTCCGACTCCAATCCCATCATTTCCAGTCCCCTCCGAAGGACTCCATCCTACCCCTTGTTGCACCTCCAATACTGGAACCTCTTCCCCTGTCGGACCAATTATGATTGGTTCGGATCTTACTTCCCTTTATGCTTGCTCCATTCTTCAGTCCCCTATGATCATTCCTATGTTATACCTGTGTTGCATTTCATTCCCTCATCTTATGTACATCACCCCTCAGCCCCCTATGATCTCTGATCATTATGTACCTTTACATATGGTCTTCTCCATTCTCCATTCTGGACTCCAATCTGACTTCATAGTATATAAACTCCTGTAATTCCTCCTGTACTCCTCAGTTTGAATATTGAAGTCACTCAATGAAGTTTCCCTTATCTCCTTTATACTCTTCACTTGTTCCTCCCATCTCTGAAATGAGGACCCAACAGTAGGCAAGGTTATGATACATAAGTCCTGTGCCAAGTCCTCACCCCCATAACCCCTTATCTCCGTCCCATTATGCCTTTGTCACCTCTGCATGTCGTTCCATTCCATCTCCGTCAGACCTCCAGCCCTTCCAGCATCCTTTCACCCCAGAGTTGACCAATGCCCCTCAGACCTGCATCAGATGAATCCCCAGAGGAGTTTAGCATCCTGACAGTGCCTTTATTTCATGTACCTTTCTGCCATCTGTCATTGATTAACCTTTGATCAATCCTTTTGACTATCATTTTCTGCTTCATTGCCTTACCTACATTGCTTCCACCCTCATCCAATCTGGTCTGATATCCTCAATCCAGATCCAGTTTCATTATGTTCAACCCTTTCCATCATGGATTGCCCATGTGTGGTATACCAATCACATCTTCATTCAATGGGCTACTCATTACGCTTTTACATTTTCTCAAAGATATTGATGATTTTTGCACATGGAAAGGTCTCAGTGACTGACAGAGGATTGAGTGCACACTATACTATGTGCCCCTTGACAAGGCAGAGCTCTGGGAAACTCTTCCCAAGGTGGATAGCACTGCATCAGATTGGTCTGCATTCATAGTGGCTCTCATTCTGCTTTATCCTGGTTGTGAATCTGATAGTCATTATTTCAAAGATGACTTGCTAACCTTTGTAGATGCATCCCAATTGAAGCTGCTCCAAGGTCTTGACAACCTTGGATCATATCATTGTCAATTCTTAAAGATGTCATTGCCACTAATCTCACTTCACAGAATATTCCAAGCAGACTGCAAATACCTCTTCAGGGGAGGGCTACTGCTGTAAGGAGCCATCGCTCGTATCCAGTCATTCCACATCTATTTGACTTTCACTAGGTCATTGTCAAGTCATCAAGCATCCATGTCTAACTGTGTTCAACCTGGTTCCAGTCTGCCTTACTCATATGTATCCAGTTCTTTGTATTCATTTTCTTTCAATCCAGTCCATCTACCAGACAGTTTCTACTATACTTATAGTGTACCAGATGCTATCTACCAGATGCTCTGTATCGTGATCAAGTCACTGGATTCACATCTCTTTTCCCTTCTTTATGTTTATTTAGAGTCTTGGGTGTGCCCAGTGTTACGGCTGACCTGGGGACAGGCAGACATAGAACCAGTTGGACTGTGGTCTTTAAACCGTGGACAAGTGGTGACGGAACTTGACGATTGCAAGGCATCTTCAAAGAGCCTCCCTACTAGCGAGGTTCGGCGACAAGAGTTGCTACAGAACTAACCGTAGCCAGGGTACTTCCGAGTTAACGGTGGACGAGGAGTCTGCCTATGATTGAGGACAGACGACAAGGACTTCCAAGTTAACGGTGGTAACTCCCCAATTAAGGGTCGCTTGAGGTGACAAGAAAGAAGGTATTGAGGCTACCCTTAGGCCTGTATCACAGAGAGGGGACAATGTATTCTCGAGGTGGTACAGGGATAATGAGGTAGAAACTGGTAAGACTAGAGTGAGGAGCATAGGTGCGACGATGTGGGTTTATATATGTATGAAAGTTCAGGGTAGGCATGGAATGTGAAGGAATATGGCAGAAGGAATTGCTGACTGAGCAAGTGATAAAAGACATGTGAAGTGTGAAGGGGACGGATGGTGAGTCATGGTATCATAGTCAGCGATGAAAAGAAATGAACGTCCGAGTTGGGACTTATACCCATGTGTATATAAGCATTAAGTCAAGGAAAGAAATGTAGTCCGGGATAAATCGTAACACCCAGACTATAAAAGTTGTGTTTCACACACAGTGCTAGACATTATTCAATCAATCATCTATCACTCAGTTCGAGTCTGAGTCTTCAGTCCTCATCAATCCAGTCATATCTGGATCTTTTCTCTTCTCTTTCTCTCTTGATCCTAGAAGAATCAAGTCCTGTGCTTGTCAGCCATGTCTGAAGCATTAGGAGCTCTTCTAGATCAACTACCAAGGAGTCCTGTAAGCCCTGCAGTTGCATTCCCTTGATTCTCTACCTGCAATTCCCCTGGGATGAACCTATTGTTTCTTCACTTTCTTTCTTTGTGTTACTGACCTGCTAGTTTCCTATCCGGAGACCTATAGCAGTCTAGGTTGGTCAACCTCTCTT
>JBBPTO010001243.1:0-17237 GCA_038094155.1 Pulveroboletus cf. aberrans | reverse complement strand
GCTTAGGATAGGTAGTAGATGGATTGCATAGTGATGGTGGGGGTGTTACATCCTAATTCAGGCATACCCAAATGATATATAGTGAGGAACACACAAAAGAAGACTACTCGACTCTAAAAGAATGAATGTGGTGTGCAGGAAAGTGATCAAGTGCACAGGAATCTGGTATCTGGTGGACTGGATAGGTATCCTGTACACATGGGTCTGGGTCCAGTACATCAAATTGGAAGAAAACAGTAGACAAATGGTAGACGGATCAAAAACTAACCTTCAGACAACTACCAGATCGATTCAGATCAGGATTGGTGGCAGCACAGAGTGGTCTCAGATTGACTAGAGCACAGGATAGGGACTAGAGATGGCTAGGGATGACTAGATATCACTGTAGGAAACTGTACTTTCCTACATCATTTTGACCTTTTCACAATGCAATGCCAACTTTGTTATCTTTCTGCTCACCTGTCATATCCCGTCCATCCGACTCAACTCCGACCTCTGGAACACAACTCCGCTCATACCTCCAGCACACCCTCTGTCAATATGTAACTCCGTTCCTCCAGACAACTCATATATTTCCTTACATATGTTCCTTGTTCTGTATTTAGTATAGTCTCGCCTCTCTGTACCATCCGATGCTGTGTAGCACAGCTCTGGCATATGACCTCTCCAACTCCGTCTTACCTATTTACATAGCCTCCGATTTCCCTCCGTATATATACTCCGACTCTGTATGTAGATAGCCTTAGCCTGAATATCATCTTAGACCACTCCTCCTAACTTCTCCGGTTCTCTCTGATGTGTCTCCGACCAAGAAGGCCGTGACAGTGCAAGGGCATGACACACAAGTCCTGTGCCAAGCCTTCACCCCTCTGGACACGATCCTCCGGACCTCCAGCCATCTCCAGCCATTCCATCCCCTCGACCTTCAATCTCCGACCAGAGTTTGAGCGGAGGAGATCCAGTCTTAACATCACCTCAGGATGGCAGATTCTGAGTCTCATGAACAGGTGACATTGGATCATTTTTCACTCAATTAGAAGGGTGAAAAATTTCTTCAAACTCTCATACCACTGTTTAGTTATCTTATATGACCTTATCCTATGTTTTATCATTGTGTACATATGACTTTCATTCAGTCATTTCATACCTTCAATGCTCAAGTGCAATTTCACTGTCACAGTCACACTAGTCACATGATGTGTGACAATATGGTTCTGCATGACATGTTGTTACACATAATGAAGGGTACTCCCTGACATTATGCACTATGACAACTGTACATTCAGAAACCTGTATGTACTTGTGTGTAATGTATCTAGAATAAGGTCAATAATGTTATAATGACATCAGAGGATCTGTCAAACCACTCCACATATTTGAAATAAGTGGGATAGAATCTAGATTGACTCAACATAGCAGCTGTGGAGCTAAGAAAGCTTCAGACTAATAACATCATAACTAAGTCATAAAGACTGCATCTAGATTGTCATGTGGTTAATCTTGAGAAGTGCAATAAGATTACACTTTGATTGATCTTCTATTAAGTGTGACTTAGTACTGAGTCACACTTAATGCTTGACCTATATCTTTAGTAACATGAATAGTGTAGTGTCACTATGGTCTGCCTGTATTAACAGAACACAAGATCCAGTGTTCAACTCACAGAATCTCAACAGCATGTCATATGATCTAACCACAATGGAGGCATGAAGAACAAGGTGGAAATCACAGCAACAGTACAGCTGCAATGGTTACAGCATGACCACAATAATAGTGACACGAGATATGGAGGTTGTGGGAATGTTGTTCTGCCTGTGGAGGTCATTGTTTTCACCAGGGTTTTTCTGGTCATGTTGGGCTTGCTCTGCTTCCCAAAGGGCAATATGATGCTCCCTGTTGTCATGCCAGATTTCAATGAAACAGGCAATGGCAGCTTCATGGTTCATTTGGTTGACTGCCATGGCTGCTTCTTGAAGAAGGTGCCATACTGGGGTGTTGTACCTTTGAGGTTGGGATTAGCCATGTGATGGTGTGGGTGAGTGTGAGTTAAGGGAGTGTTTGTGAGTTGGACAAGAAAGGATTGGGCTAGAATGGGGAGAGAGCAATGAAAGCCTGAGGTCCCAGATGAGCTAGGTGGGTGTGCAAGTGTCAAAATGTAACACCTCCAATCTCCGGTCGTCTCTGAGGTCACCCACTACAACTCCGAGGTCAATGTGCACCAAGTCCCTCAACTCCACTCTGGAGCATCTTGGAGTTGACTGTTCCACTCAGTAAGGTCCCTTTCTTCTTTCAGCCCTTATTTATCCTATTCCGGACATTACGTCGGAGTTACTTCAAGCACTCTAATCTCCATCAATATTTAGTCAGTCCAGTTTCATCTTCTCACCCTCAGTTGTTCTGCCACTCTAGTGCAACACTGAGTCTGGGTACTTCTACCCCTACCATAGCACACAGAATTTTGACAGCAAGGAAGAGGTGTGTGGCTCTTACCCATGCTTGTCCAAAGACTCAGCACTATGGCTCTGCTCGTGCCTCATTGCGCTGCATGGAGAAAAGTGTGACCGAACGTGACTGACGAAGTCGTTGGACTGAAGTCACTGGAGGGGATAGCGGACCATGTCATTTTGTAAAATAATTGACAGTTAAATAACGTTTGTTAGAGTATGGGTTGATTAACTGTAGTCTACAGCTGTCGAACAGCGCTCTCGAAGTAGGCGCCGTGGATCAACGCTTGATTTCGGACGGATCCGAGATCAAGCGTATCCTAATCGAGACATCCGCTCCACGACGTCATAGTTACTCTCTACCACTGTCTCAATCCAAAGCCCATTCCTGTCCTGTGTCGTTCGAGCCGCTTCGTGTTGCCCGCCCTATCGGACGACCTTCCACTCAGGAATATTGACATTTGTTTGGTAGTTGTTTGCCAGTAACTCTTCTGTAGCACGACCACGAGGTTGATCGCGTCCACGTTCAACGTCGAGACCGGGTAAGTCATCAGCAAGATTTATACGACAACACTCACTACTATTCCTTCCTGAAGCAAGGGATTCACTATGAGTGACCCCCAACCTACGACGCCACAGCGCAAATCGCAGTTGCAGTCGCTCCCGCCGGATACGGTGCTGGTCCAGCGCTTCGCTTCACAGGATGATTACCGCACCGGGGACCTATCTCTGGGACGCAAAGCGGTGATCAAGGATCTCGGAAGGTATCTTCAGCTCCCTTATGCCAGCTTGGTCCGGTCGGCTTTCGGTTCTCCTCCTGGCACTTCTCAAATACGCCAGAAATTGACGGAAGATGGCATATTGAATGCCTCTCCGGATGGTACAGCTTCACGATGGACTTGGCTTGCGGTCCCGCCGGCCCAATCCAAGGTCTCCGAAAACGAGACGTTTCAGCCACTCGGTAATATCATTACGGGGATTTTCGATCAAATCCCCAACTGCCATGTATCTTTCATCGCGAGTCCGTCTACGACACCCATCTCAGCACGCCGAAACACGTCCCGCCCGGATGCACAGATCGTAGTCGGACGTCCCGTTGCGAACGTGTCAGATTGGTTTGACATCGCAGTTCCCTTCGAATTCAAGAAGACGAAAAGTGAATCTGCGGTACAAGATGTACGTTTCATGCGTCGTTTTTGAATCCTGTTTTACAAAATGTATATCAGAACGAAGAAAAGATGATATGGAGCCTGCACCACATCATGCGTGAGGACCCCCTTCGCCGTTTTGCCTTGGGAATCACGATCGAGGATACCGACATGAGGCTCTGGTATAGTCATCGCGCCTTCCTCGCCGTATCGGAACCTATTAACTTCTCAACGGTATGTGTTTGGATATCATATGTTGTTTTCGCGTCCTGAATGTCGTCACATAGAACATCGATGATGTTATCTCTCTCTTTTACGCCATCGGAAATACGAGGAAAGAACAGCTTGGATGGGATCCCACCGTCGAGCGGATCCTTGTCAAAAACGAAATTCAATACAGATTCAAGATTTGCAACCGTGTTTTCACTACTACGCGTCCCCTGTCTACATATGGAGCAGATGCGATGGTAGGGCGTGCCACTCGGGTGTATGAAGCACGTGATGAAGACGGAAATATCGTTGCAATAAAGGACTCGTGGCGGGAGGAGAACCGTGAGCTAGAGGGTGCAACCCTGGAAAATATATTCAGGGATATCCGGGACAAAGTAGGAGAGGTTGCCGAAGCGGAGGCAAGGAAGCATTTTGTTGGAATCAGGTTCTATGAAGACGTCGTCGTTTCTGAAGAGCATGACAAGACATTCAAGCCGACGGAAGATACCCCCTCGGAGTGGATGCCCATCTCCATCGGTCCGATCATCTCTGCAACACGACACTTACCTAGCGCAGGACACATACCAGACTCTGGTCGACCCCCATCGGAAGTCGTGCGAGTCGCGAATCGGTCGCTGAGTCGCGACATCCCATGTAGGGTACATACTCGCACCGTCTTTGAAGATGTCGGGACACCTCTCATGAATGTAACTTGTCTAACTGACACCACCAATTGTTTGGCTGGCGCACAGCAAGGTGAGTTTTCTAGTCGTACATTTTGTGTCCAGCTGTTTACGCGATGAACAGCTCTGTATTATATGCACAAAGCGGGGTGGGTGCACCGCGATTTCAGCGTCGCCAATGTACTGTGGATCGAAAAAGGTGGCCAGTGGACTGGCAAGCTATCGGATGTCGAATACGCAAAAAGTGTGACGTCCGAAGTCTCTCACGACGTTCGAACGGTGAGACATTTCGAGTCCACTTTGTACCAATCTTGACGGTCAACAGGGTACAATGCACTTCATGGCTATTGAAGTAGAAGCCCAGGCGTATCTTTTTCCATCCATTGATGAATTTCCTCCAAACTTCCTTCTACCCCCGTTTCGTATGAATTTCCTCCACGACCTCGAATCTCTATGGTGGGCTGCCATGTGGATCCTTCTCCATTACACCGACGCGGATTCACCAACTGAAGACCCCGCTGGTCAGTTGCGGTGTTTTAACAGGGCGTTTCCCCGTGCAATTAATCAAGGCTCCCGCCGAGACTTCATCAACCTCCCTTTTATCCTTCAGGAGGCCGTTCTCCCTCTTTCGAACACGTACAGGGACAAATGTTCATCTATATTCCGTCTGGCACGTGCCCTCCGAGATTGTTATCGACAAGCGGAGGGATCGTTCCCCCGTCTCGAGCTGGGCGATGACCTGCTAGAAAGGGCACACAATGAGGTATTAAATAGCCTCTCGGAGACTTTAAAGCGATTGGCAGGCTCTCGCATCTATCTGCAACGCCCACATAAATCTTCGGAAAAGAGGACTATCGAAGATTCCCCCAGCTCTCGGGCAGCGAAGAAGGCGAGACAAGCATAGTGGCAACGCAGCATGTCTAGGTTCTACTTTATTATTCATTTGTACCGCCTACGCTTGTTTTGTGCGCATACTTCGAGTTGACGCGTAACAATTGATGTAACTCCAGGCTTGGGACACCAGATTTGTGAACGAAGTCGGTTTGCACTGCGCTGTCCATGTTGGTCGCCGTTTGGACAGGTTGACAGTCGCTTCGTCCGTGTTACATCCCCTCTCGCTCTTTCATGGCCCCACAGAAGGCTGTTAACGACTTGATCGCCGCGCATAGCCGTTACACCAAAAGGCAGAATACTGAATGACTAGCATTCAGCAGCGCGGACGGTATATGTACTAGTTATGGGACCTAAGTAAGCAAGCGTGCTTACAAAGGCAGGCCGAGTGAGCGATGTCTCCCGGGCCGCCCGCCACATCAACAGTATCTTGGACAATCTTAGGTTGGCCATTCCTCATACATACGACTGGGATATCTCACGGAACTCGCCGTCCGGAGGGGCGAGCACTTCAGATGCACACGAAACGTGCAGGGCGTGCCCGTGTGGAGCAGCGTGTTCATGTCTCATGCTCACAGCCAACCAACCACCTCATCTATCCATCACCCGAGCCAATAAACGGCCGGTCTCACCCCCCTGGACCCAGTGCTCCCAGGAGTTGCCGATCATCTGTGGCAATGACTACCCTCTTGCCCAAGATCGACGAGGATGGAATTCTTCCTGACACTCCCGGATGGTGTCAACTCACGCTCTTGCTTCTGTTCTCTGCTGATTCCGTTTCCCCGCACCTGGAGCACCCCAGGGTCTGCCAGATACACCCCAGCCCGAGCGTTGTTCCATGGTTGACACTGCTATGCCCCCAGCTCATCCGCACCCACTGTTCAGGAAGGGACCTCACCCGGGTGGTACCCCACATCCCGCTGCGCGTTCATGCATTATGCTACAGTTCACGCAATATCCCAGATTGAGCTTGACATGCCCCGTCAAGGCGCCACACACATCGACACCGAGCTTGTCGTCATCGGACCGGGGAACGTCCTCCACGCAAGCTCATTCCAGGAGAAGGATGTCGATGACGCAATGACCCAAGTCGCACCTTCGTGGACGGCCCAGTGTCAGAGGCGAACGACTCTGAAGGGTGGGAAGACGTCACGCAGATGTGGGAAGCTGAGCTGGTCGCTCTTCGTTCGCTCGTCATGCTCTCCAGTTCATTGAACACTGCCGTCGTGCTCACATTTCCTGTGATAATCATGTGTCTCGTGCTGGTCAACATTCCCTTGTGGATCCCGTTGTAGTGGTTGCTGACCATTTGTCCATCCATGGCAGTTATTTGGCCTCTGAGAGGGGCATCGATACTAGGCGACATGGTCTGGAGACAGATGCAAAGATTGAAGGTGGTTGGACTAAGACGATGTATGGTCACTCCAGGGTTGTTACTGGAGTTGAACAGATGGCAAGGGGAGGACATAAGGGCGTTCCAATAGATTCGCATTTGTGGTCGGACAATCGGATGCTTTTGCGATGCAGGCTTCCTTTGCGATGCAGACATGTTGAAACGAATAAAAGGCATCCTTGTTTAAACACAACGGGAGTAATGTAAAGCTAAATCCAGATTACAAGATATATGACTTGGACACTGCTAATGTTGGTCGTGATAGAATACCAATTGAGTACTGCATGCTGAACAGCTAGTGCTCGACAGAAAAAGACAGGGCAAGACGACATCAAGTCCTTGTGTCCAACAAGAGTTGCAAGTCAAACAGTGAAGTAGGGGCCTGCAGATAGAGGTGAAGGACATGAGGCAGGAGACACAGGGCGAGGGGCTTAGTCAGCAGAGGGAATGGAGAGTGGAGCAGGTGCAGCATCGTTTTCCTCAGTCATCAGACTGAGTCATCAAGATATAACTCTCCCTCAGCCCCTCCATCGTGGTGATGAGAGCAGATTCATGACCCATCCACACCAATAAGACAAGCACACATCCAGGTTACCTGACAAGTGACTTGTGAATCTGTGCACTGCCCCAGCTGGAACACATGTCCAGCTGCCAGACTGACACAGAGCTAAGTACACCACACCACACCACACACCCCACACACCAACCAAACTGCCTCCCAGAATGAGAAACAAGCCCCAGGGGTAAGATGGCAGAGAGACTCTATCAAGGTCTGCACTTGTCTCTACCTGGGCCAAACAGAACAAAATTCTAGCTTCCCTCAATGGGCTACCACCATGTAAGCCATCATTCCCTCCACATCCTCCATTGACACTCATTAAAAGCCCTCTGTCTCTGACATCCCCTCATACTCTGATACTTTCTCAGGTTCTGAGCATGTTATCTTTTCACCTGAAGAAAATACCTTCTTACCCTCACAAGAAGATATTGACCATACCCAGGAGTTAGCACATCACTTCTCCCACTCTGCTACTATATCTTGTGTGCTGACCTCTTTGTTACCCATACCTGTTTGCCAGACTGAAAGAATCTTTCCTTCTTAGATCCCACAGACATCTACTCAGAAACTCCCTATGCAGTATAATTTATAATTACCATATTCATGGAACTGGTTGAACTCTAACTAAACCAAGTGGAACTCTTTGATGGCACTTCTGCCAATGTTAAAGAGTGAAGTGATGCTGTCCATACTTACTGATACAACTCAGAACTTAAGACTCTAGGCCACTTTCACTAGTCAACTCGAAGGGAAGGGGAAAATGAGTTGATGCCATAGATGCTGAGGAAAATACCAAGAGGACAAGACTGCCCTCCAGTGACTGCATTCTTCTCCTTTATATATACTAGTCCATATGTTTGTATCTATTGTATTCTAGTCTAGATGTCCATGAGGGTACCATACAGATTATTTGTAGAACAGGCATGGTGTGGAAGAATGAAAGATGATACATACATGAATAGGATAAGGGCATAAAAGCAAAGGCAGAGTCATGGGTAATGCATGGAAGACATAGAAATGTTCTGGAAGGATCTGGAATGCATAACATGATGTACCATTCAAATGGAAAGGATTTCTAAGATAAAATACAAAATTCCAGTTGACCTCTTGTGCTTCCAGGCTCCCAAGGTTCTGAGTTCTGAGTTTCCATGATTCTGGCATGCTTTTGAGGTTTCAATTTCCTCCACTTCTGAGATTTTGAGTTCAAAAGTATCACTTCCAGTGTGTCAAACATTCTAAGTGTGGTCCAAAGTGTCAGAAGTGTTGGAAGGATATGGAAGTGAGTGTGACACTTATGTCATTGCAAACTCTGGGATCTACAACACCAGTAACAGCAAGGTTGCCTTTGCCCTCTCATTCATGACAAAAGCTTTGGAAGGATTTTTGAATTAGAGAGCCAGGTTGATGCAGGTCCCTTTCTTTCCTGTATGTGCCCCTGTATCAGGGTTCCATAGAATAAAATCTATGCTGATCACTGTAAAGCTTATCATGCCCATGCATACCTTGAAAACTGTCAAAATCTATTCTCTCATTGACAGTGATATAGACATTAACTGCATTGACTGGAAATTCATTTGTGAGAACAAACCCTGAACCACCTGTCTTGATAAGCTGTTTTCTGTCCAGAACCTTGATCTCTCTGACAAGAAAAAGAGAAAGTCTCTCTTTTCATGAAACTCTTCATCAGCAATAAAGGGGTAGTTAAGGAAATCCTCTTCTTTGTTCTCCATCACAGAAACCAGAACATCATCCTGGAATTTTCTTGGCTCAAAGCTGTCAATTCTCTAATTGGCTGGTCTCACCAGACCCTCACCATCTCTGGATCTCTCAATGATTTCAAAGACTTGTACCTCTCCCATGTTGCTGACCTTAAAAGGCACAATGCCTACTATCTGGTCTTAATGTAAAGATGCTAGAAAGCCTGGAGTGGGTTTCCTGAGTGGTAAGTGTGGACTGTGAACAGGAAACTTGACCCAAAAGGAGTTCAAGAGTCCAGAACAATGCCTGAAAGGAAAAGCAGAGGCAGTCACTTGACTCTAGAGCTGGAAAATTGGAGTCCAGACTTTCCTGTGACAGTAGGACTAAAGTCTAACTATGGGAACAGTCAATGCTTGCAGGACTTGACTTGGATGGTGGTGAGAATGATCAGAAATGAAACTTAGAGACTTTCGAAGGTGATTGGGAGGAGTTAGTATTTGATGTGAACTGAAGTCTGAGTTACAATGCTTATAGTCTAGGAATGGAAGATTCTATAAGTGTTGAGGGGTGTAGGTAATATTGGGTACATGAGTTGGACAACCATGACAACAGTAATCTAGGTAGAATAAAATGAAATTGAAACATATCACATGACTTAAGGTGATGAGAGATTTGAGTCCAGTGAACTCCAGCCTGCTCTCTGAGACTTTATATGTGAAAAGAAGAGAATCTGGTATGTACCAGACACAGATTCTACAAATACAGAATTGAAAACAGCATAAACATTACTCATATTTGGAAAGAATGTATTGAAAATGGCTTCATTGATTTTGGAGAGAACTATGAGATCAGAGAAAAGGATGAATTGCACCATAGGAACCTATGATCTTTTACATCTGCAGAGGACTTGGATTCTGACTGTCCTCAGTCAGCACACCATGCTGACATAAAGTTGTGACTCAGTGTCAATTGTTCACACAGTTAAAATGAAGATCAATTGCCTGCTTAGGACAATGACTTGGCAATGCCAAAATATATGTCATGACATAAAAACCTTCTGGCTTGGCCTTCTCTTCCATCCACACCATTCTTGCCATGCTTCTTTCTTTACTGCTTACCATGATGGCCAACCTTTTTGCTTTCCTTAAGACTCTTAATGATGCAGTTCCAATGGTGGCCTCACTCAAGATGAACACAATTAAGTAAGTCAAGGGCTTCATGGTACATGACAGTCCATTATAGTCAATTATTTCACTTGTGACCCAAAGATGACATTGCAGGCAGTGCTGTGTGAGGCCAATGTGATTGAGGCCATGCCTGCTTGCATTTTCTCTGATCTTCTCCAGGTCATTGAAGCTGCACAGGAAATAGCAGATTGATAGAAGGCAGGTGTGTAGGCAGGACTGCAAACTCATTTCTCAGATCCATCCATGATTTTGAAGAAGATTGATGTTAAAAGTGCAGGACTAACAATAGCACCCTCCCTGGCACACAGTGTACCAACTTGGGACCTGTTTGAGGCTCTTACAATAATGATGAGCAAGTCTCCCAAGAGTTGGAATTTTGATGGGGTGGTGATTCCAGCTTGCAAGGTAAGTTTTTCACAACTTCATCCTTGAATTATCTTATTTGTTTTAGAACTCTTACAAGGACACAGAGGAGAAAGATGAGATAGCAGAGAACTTGGGTAAGAAGGCCAAGGAGGGGTATCATTACCTAGATCTCTGTCAATTTTGCAAGAACAAGTGGATCACATGCATTGTGAAATGAAAGGGGGTTGCATGCAGGGCCTGCAGAGATGTGAGAAGACAGTGTGAATATGCACAGAGAATGAAGGTGCAGCATGCAGTGAAAGCAGAGGCAGAAGGGGAGAAAAGGCTAGTGAGGTCTGTTTCAAGTAAGTTTAATGATGCTTGCAGGCCCCACTACTAACTAACTCTGCAGCATGCAAGGCCTGCCCCTTTCCAGCTGAAGAGGACATGGTGGAGACCTTGGATAATGAGCTGGATCAGACCCCAGCAAAAGAAAAGGAGAGGATGAGGGTAAAAGAGCCCTTGTTGAAGATGATGACAGTCCTATAGTAGGGCCTTCAGGAGCTAATGCTCCAGTTTGTGGAGCTGGAGGCCCAAGTCTCATTGCTTGAATTGAAGATGGCAGTAGAGAAGGTGCATTATGTCTGCATGGACATAGAGGTGATGCAAATCTGGAAATGAATTGTGGCAGCCCAGGCCATAGTTAAGTCATGGTTAAGACAGTAGATATCACTTGTAGTTGTCTCCCTTTTCCTCTTTCTTCATATACTTGTATTTGTCATGTCTGTTGTGTTCATTTCTGATTGTGTCCATGTCTGATGTGTGATATTGGTGGATCCAATGATATCCAGCAAGGCAGAGTCCAGTGTTTGCAGGGCAAAACTTGTAATAGAAACAAGATATATATTTGTCAAGAGTATATGATGCAATGAAAGTGATATCTACAAGGGACTTGGCTTTGTGTTAGAATTGGATGAGAATGAAATGTAATGAATAATATGACATCTTTCTTTCTTGACTAACTTTCTTCCTCCATATTCTTTCATAGGTCTGTTTGATGAATAAAAATTGACACAGTGTTCTGACTTGTGAAAGAAAGCAAAAGTGGTCCATGACTAGGAACAGAAGTCTGGGGAAATGATCAGAAGCTCTATAGTATTTGTGTGTTGAAGGCTTTTTGGTGTTTTTTTAGAGACAGAAAATCTATAGTGTTCAGCTTTTTCTTTTGTCTTTGTTCAGTGTAAAACCAATGTATGTAATATCTCCAGTCAAAGCTAGGGTGAAACAAAGGTCTCTGAATGAAATACAGGGTAAAACAGAGAGGGAAAATGTATAGTAGGAATCATATATGGATATCAGTCTTTGAAGGGATGTTGTTCAATGCTTTATTGTATAACCCAGTCAATTCAGATATGAGAATTAAGCTCTGTGATTTTGCATGATATAGAATAAGTTGGAACACCATGCATCAGAGAGTGGGCATTGCCCTGTTCAACTAGGCCAATAGATATGAGCTTCTTGTTATTCTACAAAAAACTACCATTGGTCTGATATACCTAGCCTTCATCTTTTAGTTTAGCTCTTTCTTAGCTCTTGAGTTCTGAACTAGAATGAGAATTTCAGCTTTGAAGTCAAAGTCCTTGATCCAGTTCTTCATCACTGCTTTGAAGTGTTTAACTAAGTGAGCTTCAAGGATCTGTTCTCAGATAGTGTCAAGGTCTTCTTGGCACTTGTGTAATTAGCATGCTTGCAATGCAATCAGCTCTGCAGTAGTAGGAATATTATCATCTGAAAGTGGAAGAAAAAAAGTAGCTTTAGATAAATTGAGGGGAAAGAGGGGCTTTATACCATGAATCATGAAATATGGAGAAAGTCCAGTTGCCTTTTGAATAGTTATCCACTCTGCCCAAAAGATTGAGTGAGCTGAGTGATGTGATTCATCCTCCAGGAAACTTTTAATAATGGCCTCCTGGACATTGTAGGGATGTCTCAACGATCCTGTTGGCTTGGAAGTTGTATGGAGAGATCTGGAAGTGCCAGATCTAATACTGCTTGGCCAGGAAATCACAAGCCTGTACAAAAGTGGGGTTGTTGCCAGTGATGAGCTTGGAAAAAGGTCTTCATTGGCAAAGAATATCTTCAAAAATCAATATGGCAAGGGCAGACACATTCTCTGATTGAAGCATATGCCATTCCAGTTACAAGGTCATTGTGCAATGGATTTGGACAATATAATGGTAACTTCCAGCACAGGGCATGAGCATTGTGTTTATGTGAACCTTGTGAAAAAGACCAGAAATGAGAGAAACAATGAAGGGAATGTAAAAGTGGACAGTTTGATGGGCTTGGCACTAATGGAAATTGTGGAGATACCACGTGGTGTCTTTGATGAGCATCAGCCACCAGAATCACAAGAGAAGACAGGTCCAGACCACATACACACCCTTGTGACCAAGTTTATCCTGGGTCTCCTTTATGAGTCTGTAATGCTGATCCTTGAAGATTATGACCTGATGATGCTGGTCTCTGGATTTGCAATGCCAAAGGATATTGTGGTAAAGGAAGAAATGGATGGTGTGTGAGATTAAAGACTGAAATTCACTATTGAATGTGACAGCAGGGCAATGGCAGGTGAAGAGGAAGGTGTGAATAAGAGTAAGGTGGGTGTCTCTAGCCTTGGCTTTGATGGAATTGGAAATGGGTGGCTTGGAAGGTTTACTAGACTGCAAACCAGTGTAGGAAACCATAGTTTCCTACAGTAGTATCTAGTGTTCTTTAACCCCTATCCTGCACTCTCAGTGAATCTGTGACTGCTCTGTGCTGTTCATCCTAATTCAAGTCAATCTGGCTGTTATCTGAAGGTCAGTTTTCAATCCATCTTTAAATTGTTTTGATTCAACATTCCAGACCCGGATTCACATGCACAGGATACATATGCAGTGCACTAGATATTAGATTCCCATACACCAGATCACTTTTTTGTGCACCAGATTCATTTCTTCCTGTTGATATGCCTTGTTTTCTATATATCTTTTACTGTACATTGTGAGGTAGATATTTTGTACTTTATCCATCACCACTATTCAATTTATCCACCATATTTCCTAAACTAGAAGTCCAGTTCCATTCCATTTTCCTTAGTTCTATCAAGTCCTGCAATCTTATAGTTGGTTTTCTATCTCTACCAAACAGAGAAATCACAGACACATGTTTTCTAGCATCCTGTGAACATCTAGTAAGCCTTTCTATATAGTCCTTGCCTTTTTCTTTTCTCTCTTTGTGATCTCCTGGGTTAAGACTACACTCATACCCTACTCTTTTTCACAGGACTTCAGTCTGAGGTCCATAGCTGTATTACATCAAGGTTGGAGATCTGCTAGAGAAAGATGCAATACTCAATGTAGATAAAAAAGATGCTCTAGTCAGCTATGTATGGACCTGGATATTCTGCTTGACAGATGTGACAAATAAGGAGGGATGGTAACACTAGAGGAACTTTATGATGGATGTTATAGTCACTTCCACAGCTTTCTGATACTTCTGATTATACTTAGGATGCTTGATGCATCAGAAGCACTGAAAGCAACATTTCAGAACTCAGAATCTTGAAAGCATTCTGGAAGCATTGAAACATTGAAACAGTCTCAGACAGAGCCAGAAGTACACCAGAAGCACGAGAATTTGATCAGAACTTTGTATTTTGTCTTTAAAACTCTCTATCAATCATGCAAACCCTTTTCATTCAAATAGTACATCTTTGTATGCATATCAGACCTTTCTAGGATTTTTCTGTGTCTTTCATGCATCACTAATGACCCTGACATTATCTTATGCCCTTACCCTCACCCCTGTTCATATATGATCATTCATTTTCCATTCCATGCCTTTCCTACACCATATTTTCATGGAACTCTCATAATAACAGGAGGGTACAAGGGTACTCCTGTTGCATAGGGCAGAGAAGAGAGAGGTGAGTTGAGAATGCTCACTGAGATAGAGACTAAAGTTCTGGTGACCAAGTTAGGGTTAGTTGGGATTGATGAGATCAACCATTGTGAGCTTCTTATAAGCTTGGTCTTTAGGGGAAATGGATCTTGTTATTAATTACATCATGGCACCTATCACCCTTAAATATATTCAGGAACCTGGATGTACTTGTGTGTGATATAGCTAGAACAAGGTCAATAATGTCAGAATGACATCAGAGGATCTGTCATGCTGCTTCACTTATTTCAAATAGGCGAAGTTGAGTCTGGGTTGACTCAACACAGCAGTTGTGGAGTTAAGAATGCTCCAGACCAATGACATCATAGCAGACTCATAAAGATGACATCTAGATCATAATATAGTTGATTCTGAAGTGTAATTTGATTCACACTTTAATCAGGTTTGACTGATGTGTCAGTCAAGCCTGATGGCATACTTGATCTGTTTCTTTAGTGATATGAATAGTGTATTACCAGAGCACAAGACCTAGTATTTGATTCACAGAATCTCAACACATGGACATCTAGATTAGAGTACAATAGCTACAAACATGTACAGCAATATATAAAAGACAATAATGCAGCCACAAAAGGGCGGTTTTGTCCTCTTGGTGTTAACCTTAGTATCTATGGCATTGACTTGTTTCTTCCCTCCTCGACTAGTGAAAGTGGCCTAGAGCCTTAAGTGGTTCTGAGTTGTATCAATAGCAGTACAGACATGAACATACAAACTGTGAAGAGAGGGCAGTAAAGAGGCCATCAGCTCTTGCATGCTTGTCAGTGGGAAAATGGACAAGGTTGAATATAAACAAAAGAATCCCAGTGAGTCATCAGTTGATGACAGCATTGAACTACAGGTCTGAATTGTTGATTATTCCTTTGACATATTTGACATTCATTTTCTTGATGAAGATGGTGGCTCTGACCACTTTTAAATGGGTCACACCTCAGGCATGATTAGATAAGTTGTGCTGACCTAGCCTACACATAGCCATAAACAAATTCTGCCCTAGCAGAAAAAAAGTTTCTGTGAAATATTTAGTCAGATATTCAGAAAAGATAGTAAACTTTGTAGGCCAAACTTAAATTTCCAAAATATAAAGTATAACTCGACTGAATTTATTCAAAACACTGTCTGAGGGTCTGTTGTGCCAACCAATTTAATTACATATTCTGAATAAGGTTGGGATTTTGTTGTTGCCTCAAATTTAGGAAAAGTTACTCAATATTTTCAATGAACTTGTCAAAGCTCAAACTCTAACCCAGTCTGATAATCTGTAGTAATGACACAAAGGAATAACTTCAATAAGTTCATAAAATAAGATCACAATTTATATTTATCTACAAAGTCTACCTCTGCTACAGGATAAGAGTGAGTGGGCCACTCAGAGTCAAGTCAGTGGACCACCTGGTGAACCATTTATGAGAGTGACAAAGGGGGTGATAATCTGATCTATCTTCCACCTTGTTGGCCAACAGACAACACCTAATATGGTGACTGCAAGAAGAGTGCTTGTTAGTTCTTTCAATAGATAAAACACATACATGCTCTTTTTCATGAAGAACAAGGCTGATGGTTGCACTTTAAAACCCATTCCTTGGCAGTAGTATGGCACTGACAACACCATTGCCATCAGAATAGAGAGAATCTGTGTGACTCATGATGATGATCACAATGGCAGAGACAGATCAATGGTTATGTTTGAAGGCTAATATACACTGAGCAACAAAACCATCCCAATGTTGAACACATTTTGATTGTTGAGTGAATATCTGGAGAACTATTTATCCTAAACTATTCAACCCAGATACCATTAGAAAGCCCTAAACAAGGGCTTTCCAATCATATGTAACATTTATTGTGTAATATCAGATATACAGTGACTCCAAAAACCATTGCAATGTCTGCTACATTTAGAGCATATGTAGTGTACTGGCGATAACCGTGGGAATATCGCTTAGCGTTGGTGAGACCGGATATAGTGCAAGCCCCTGGCTACATAACGGTCTGTGGATCACGTGATTTGGTCTGGTTGTGCCGGAGATATGGCCATTATAAAACAGCAATACCATTGCAATGGTTTTTTCACTTTGGTGCTGGTACATATAATCTCAATTAAATGACATGATATTTGACATTCTTTGGTCATACAAACAAAGATATACATATAATGATTGTGTCTGAGTTTAAATATATTCACACTCCTCTTTATTTGTAATCACTATTATTATATATTCTACCTTTACTACCCAAAAAATATTATTCTCTCTATGCTTGATGCTGGTCACTCTGCTTGCTTCTACTATTGTAGACTGCTCTACTATATCCATACTTTGAAAAAATAAGCATTTTGAGCCTTTAAAGTCTTGTGAATGTCATCTAATCAAGCTTTTCCCTATTAATATTCAATACACTATGTATTTGATTAGCTTTTGTGAGGCCAATAATGCTATTTAGGACATCAAAACCATTTCTAATATCATCAATACATCCCTATCCATCAAAATAGTCCTTCATCACATGAAAAAGTCTAGTATAAGGGCTGTGGTAATCAAAAAATGCCCTCTCCTTTCTATTAAAGATTACAAAGCTTACTTGAATTTTTCTTATATGCATTAGAACTGGATTTGAAGGAGATTATATGGCTATAAGAGATTCAAATCAATCATATGGTGTTGGGTGGGTGCAATTG
>JBBPTO010001242.1:0-17243 GCA_038094155.1 Pulveroboletus cf. aberrans | reverse complement strand
CTAGGTTGGTCAACCTCTCTTCAGTGGTCAGCCTAAGATGTTGCAGGCATGCATGTGTGAAACAGCAGTGCACAGTGCCAGTGATGGTCAACTGACTGTCTCATTTTTTCTCCCTTCCCAATCACTCGGGCTTGTCCTCTTCTGCTGTCATCCCCAATCTCTCACCCAGCCAACCTGCACTGCTTCACCACTGCCAGTGGCAGGTCAAGAGCTACTAAACAACTCGAGTGGAATATCACCCCTGTCCTCAATTCTGTGCCCTCAATTCTTGCTTTGTCCTGTGTGGCCGCACATGCTAATGACTACAATACACTGCTGGTTACTGTATTTTGTAGCAGTATAAGAACTGCCAATCATACTATGATATCACTGTGCTACTACAGTATACTATGTATTGTGTGTGGTTGCTACCATAGCCCATATAGAAATGATCTGTCTATGTTGGCTACATAGTCCACACAGTTAACCATCTGACTACAGAGTGCCATGGAGGCAACATAGAAGATACCCAGGTATAGAGCACTATGTGGTCTAATACAGTCTACATAACATGGCCCTGTCTATAGATTTTTTTTTTGCAGATGAAGGGCAGCAATTTTGGCATCAATTAGTTCTTCCAAATGGGAAACACAAGCATTCACCAATTCATGGGCCATGGACTCGATGAGCTGAGTGGAATCAAAGCTTGGCCACTCTGCAACAGTGCATTGGATAATGCTCTCTAGAGACTCAGGTATGCACAGGGGTTGGGAAGAGGTAGAGGCAGGTAAATTTAATGGTGTTGGGCAGGAAGTAGATGAATGGGAATTGAATTCCACAAGATTAGAGCTATCTCGACTAGTATCCTGTGGGGTTGTGGAGACATCCATATGCATCAATGGATGCAAAGGCTGAGGGGCAACAAGAGAGGACTGGCCATCAGGGAGATTGGTCATGGAGGTATGGGTGGGCAGATTGGTCAGAACATGGGTCTGGATGGCCATCTCAGCATTGTAATTCAGAAGTGAAGTGGACTCTGGCTGAAAAGCTATGTTGACGACCATTTCTTCCTCATCTGATGAATTTGAAGGATTGGGCAACATCGTATTCCTGCCTACTCAGTACCTGTATTTAGACCCTTGGGCTGAGGAATGACCTTGCATGAAAAAAAAATAGTTATGAACTTAGCCTATGTACCAGAAACCAACCAGATGAACCTGAGGCTGGACTTGAAGAGCAATCATTGTGCACATGGGAGTAGCTTTCATATGATTTTCAAACCCATCCGTGAGATAACAGGTGGGATAGAGCAGTTGTATAACTTGATTTGGAGAACGTGATCTCAGAATCTGCACTGTTCTAGGGTACTATTGAAGAATTTCCCTGAGATGATAGGGAAGACACTTATCACAGTGTGGTCAACTTGCATAGCATTATGGGGAGGATTTACAGAATGATTTCATGCCTGAGAGCTGGGAATGAGATTGGGGGGAAGACTGGCAACATTTTCCATGGAAACGTCTGATGTCTGGGGAGGGCTGGAACTGGTGAAGAGATTGTGTGTCTGGGAGTCAGCAGCCAGAACAAGGCTGATGGTCATGTTGCTGGTGACATTTGACATAGCATTATCTGGTATCTGAGGATGGCTGGAGAGGGAGCCGATAAGGGAATCATGTGTCTGGACTTTGGCAGTCAGAGCACAGGAGAGGCTGGTCATATCACTAGGGGTACTCGACACAGTAATATCTAATGCCCAGGAAGGGCTGGGGATAGAGCTGGTAGGGAGACTGGCAACATTCATCATGGCAATATCCAATGTCTGGAGAGGATTGAGAATAGAGCTGGTGGAGGGATTGTGCACCTGGACTTTATCAGTCATAGCATGGCTTGCAGCCATGTCGCTGATGCTATTCATCACATTATCTGAAGTCTGGTGAGGGCTGGAAGTAGAGTCAGTAGGGGGATTATACATCTGCACATCAGTGGGTGGAACACTATTGCTGTTTGACCTATTATCATGACCAAACTTGCAGGTGTGAGGGTATAGTTGGTAGGGTACTGATTGTGAGGGCTGGGTCAAGGGGACTGAGACCATATCATTGGTTTCTGAGCCATTATTATTCCCAAAGACATGCATGTGGGGATACAGTCGGTATTGCGGCAGCTGTGACAGGTTTGCAGTGGCCTGAGCCTCAAGACTCTCAGAGTGGGCTGTGACCAAGGGAGTATGACGAAGAACGGTATCGAGTACCCGTACATTATGCCTTGTGAACTGTCCAGCCTGTTGGCCCAATCAACAATGGTACATGATTGCACCATCATGTATGCATGTCAAATTCTGTGTGCTATGGAGGGGTATAGATACCCAGACTCAGTTGCACAGTGGTAGTGGAACAACTGTTTATTTACCTATGGAGGGGTAGAGATATCCAGACTACAGACATAAGTAAAAAGGAAAGCTAGATGTAGCTAAAGAGACTAACCTCAGTTGCACAGTGGTAGTGGAACAACTGAGGGAGTGATTACGAAAGCAGACACATTAAATAGTAATGGAGATCAGAGCGCATGAACTCCGATGTAACTCCGATGTAATGTCTGGAATAGGAAATGAGAGGTCCGAAAGGGAAAGAGGACATTACTGAATATCAGGTCAACTCCAAATAACTCCGGAGTCAGGAGTTGTACTTGGTAGGCGAAAGCTCCGGAGTTGTGCAGAACAGGTCCGGAGTAAGTCGGAGGACCTCAGAGGAGTTATATATTTTGACAATGCACAGTCTGTGTGATCACTGAGAGTGTGTGCATTGCATCGTAAAGTGACAACCCTTTGGGCTGAGATACTGAGTCATTTGATGATTTTATAATCTACCAATGTAGAACTCTGCTCACACTATTAAAGCCCAAGGCCTATTGTTTCAGGTTGGCAACAACATCGAAAGGAGAACGATCAGAGGTTACTATGGTACATACCACTGAGCCATGTCATCAAGACTTTTGTTCTTTTGCTCCTTGACCAGAAGTGAAAACGATGCAGCTCTGAACCCCCTTACTGTGGTGGTAGATCTGTTGGATAGCATTGGATAGCAAGCCACCTGATGCATTGAGTTACACTGGCTTAAGGGGCATGGAGTTCCCAATAAACTAATGAAAATGACTCTGAGCTGCAATTGCTATGTACTACATACATATGTACATTCTACCATTGTCCACAGTAGTTAAGGGTGAGTGGGGTACATAGTGGGGAAAAGAAAAAAAATAGTCAGAGGGATTGGCACATCATATAGTGATAGCCAATTTCCAACCCTGCAATCAGCATCAGATTGGAGCTTAAACAGGCATGGGCGATAAGCTAATTAATATTTGGCTATTCAGTAGTTAGGACAATTTACCTAGTTGACCTTTGATTCGATTGGCGAGTGATTGGCTCTTCTGGATCTATTCTTCAAGTAAACTCTGAGGAAATTAGAAATGACCCAATCACCCTCATAATCACAGAGCAGTGGGAATCTTTCTTTAGACTACTGGACATTAAGTATTCGAAACCCATTTAACATAAGGGTGAAACTTGCCTTTGTGAAAATGATCTTGAGATTATCTTGAGGCTGCCTACCCCATGGTTTTGATAAAATTAGATGTTCTCTAGCAAGCTGCATGATGAATGCCTAATTGAGTAGAGTTAGCCAGTTTAAACCTGTGGTTGGCAGTTGTGTACTCACTTGGATCTCCTCATAGTTGGTGGTGGGCCATCCCAACATTTCCTGGAGATTATAGCCACCTCTGTTGATTCTGGAGACCTTCCCATGTGGTTTGGGTATGAAAACTTTAGCCCATATGCCAGAGTCTTTATGTGGAATGTTGATTTCCACAAAGGGGAGGTGAGTGCCCAGTAGACCTTCACATGGAAAGATCTTATGCTGGGTCAAGGGAGGAGAAGTTATGGCTTGTTCAGGGGGAAATATGGACTGGCACACAAGCAGGGAGAAATGGCAGTGGAAGGTACAGTGGTGACTTGTAACTTTCAGCATCGTTGATTTCCTTGTGGTGAGGTGGGGAATATGTACTAAGTTGTGGATGCTGGATTGCTAAGCACCTGTTGTAAACTGTCACAAAGAGAGCTGAATAGATTGACAATGGCGTTGTAAAAAATGAAGTCATACCTGATCTGGTGATTGTGATCTGCCAACTTACACAAGAGATCAAAGAAGGAATAGCTTACTGAACATGAAGAATAATAGCAAGTGATTGAGAAGGGCTTACCAAGATGAGCATGGATCATTTTGTGGTTGTATAATGATGGAATTATCCCTATAAAATGATGAGCACATCGGGAATGGGGTGAACAAGAAGACACTCACCAAAGGGTCCTTAATCCATTAGTGACATAGCCTGAGACAATCTACATAGGTTGGCAAGGTGAAACAAACGAAGGACGATTTCACCAGGGCGAGTGCCACATACAACCGGTTGCACTACAAGGGCTGCAGAACCAGGCTGTAGCAATGGGTAGGACAAGGACTTTGTATTTTTTTGGAGTGGACTTACAGGGTGTACAAGCATACTACTGACTACTGTATTAGTATTACATTCATACATCAACTATGCCTAAATGTTAGCGGGAACGATGAAGGAAGAGAAGAGGAGTATGTGTGAAATTCTTGGTCGTAAATAGTGACTAGTGATTTCAGAGCCAGACAGAGTTCACTTTGTTCCAAAAGTGGACTTTGGAAATCACCAGTCACTATTTACAATTGGAAAGAAGTTTGCATGTGCTTTTCTTCTCTCTGGTACATGTCATATGTATAATATAATGTGTAATGTATGCTCATCCATGTACTCACAGATTAGCATTCATTCAGTCCACTGGAAACCTGATCAGCCCCCAGATCTTTGCCAGATGGACCTTACAATCGTTCTAATTTGATCCTTACTGTGTGTCCGCTCTAGACCTTGTTCATTTGAGCCACCTTGTCAGCTACCCTGGGTTCTGTATGCTGAGGTGGAGTTTTAAACCTCTGGGTGGTTGAAGCAGGTGTGAGGATTGGGGGTAAGGCCACTAGGTTTAGCAAATTTGGCCAGCCACTCATCAAATATTTAAACATTTGTGTCTAACACACCATCACACAGTGGTGCTTGCAAACTTGATTACCTCTATGCTCATGATTCCACTGGTCTGTGGGTACACCTGGTACATGTGGACTGAGCAATGATGTGACCATTTGTGGATGTGAATCAGTGTATAGGGGGCACCTCCTCCTGATTCAGAGGAATCCAGGTTTGTAAGCAAGTACTCTTGTACCTGCTTGCCAGTTAAGAAATTTTGATCAAACATTCACAAGCTACTCGGAGACAATTGCATGCAAGTGTCCATGGAGTGGGAGATGCATTTCATATTGGACTTTAACTGACAAAATGGATGGCTCTACTTCCACACTCCCAAAGTTGAAACCCTCACTACAGCTGCTAAGCTCTGTGCTTCAGCAACAATGTTGGCCTCTGAGAATCCTCAGGCTCAGGTGGCTCTTAATCCCCCTCCTGGTTCCACTCAATGGGATACAACTCCTGTTTCCACCCATCCTGCCCCATCTGCTGTGACAAATACCCCAATCAAGGAGGGGGCATCAAGTACTGGTCGATTTTCGATGTTATCTCCACTCCATGCCCTGCATCTGCTGGGTGAAGAGATGGAAGGTTACCTTGTTGGGCCAATGCTGGTCGAGAAGTTCCTGGACAAATTCTTACCAAAGGATAAGATATCCCATTACTCACCTATCAACTTTACTGGGGATGCTCTTCAGCACACTGTTGCTTCAAAGTTGGAGTCTGAAGCCTACTCATGATTTGTAAGTTCTACATGACAGATAGAGCACATATTTGACAGGTTTCAACAGATCAATGAGATGCAACCATTCGCTGGTGGGTTACGATTGGTTGATACCCACAATAAAATGAATTCCGAATTCATGATCAAGCCTGATGTCTGTGCTTATATGGACCACACCATCAATGTGACAAATCCCTCTGCAGTTGACATCACAATCAAGTTCAAATGGGATGTATCTGATGATGCATTTGAACAGTCTTATGAAATTGTCAATTCAGATAATGCATTCCACAAAGTAATGTGATTCACTTGCCTGACGAAAAGTGCAAGAGAAATCTTAGGTCAAATCAAAACTTATGCCAGTGTGCACCTTGATTCGCAGCATCGCACCCATGCATTCTTTGTCCTCATTGTCCAGGACTGTGCATGTATCATTCACTGGGACTGGGAGGGTGCAATTGTGACCAGATCCATTGATTATGGCATGAATCCAGCCCTTGCCAAGTTTTTCTCCTGCTACTTGTGGCCTCCCCCCAGATATTGTGGCATTGATGACACAGTTGTCCCAGTGACTGAGGATGAGGCTCACCTTGCTAGGGAGCAGTTGAGCCTCCCAGTGATGGCTCTTATGTTCAAAACTGAAATCATCAACCATAGTGGACACTCCCTCCCTCTCACTTTCCCTACTCTTATGTCAATCCATCGATGTTATCTACCTGTTGGCCATGCTACATGAACATGTACTGCCTACAAGTGGCATAGCTGCAAGAAGGTCTTTCTCAAGGACTCATGGTGTGTCAGCACAGATGACATTATAACTGAAGGTGAAATGTACAAGTGTCTGAATGAAGCCCATGTCTGCAATGTACCTATCTGCCTTGCTTTTGTTGATGTGCCAGGTCAACTGGAACAAGCCACTCAAACCCACCGGCTCTCCAGTTCTAAGTGGGCATGTAATGTGATTATGAAACTTGTTAGCCACATACACCATCAGCTCATCTTAAATATCATCAGAACCCCACTGATGGATTTCCCATCAGTTCATCAGCTTGTTTGTGCAATTCAAAACTTGTTGTTTGGTAAATTTTTACTGCATTGATATGACCTTCAACCTTATCTACTGTTTTGTAGCCCATGAAGATGCAATAATTCTGACAAACATCTTGCATCGTGACCTTAGCCCTGGAAATATCATCTTTCATGACAGGGAAGGCTATTAATTGACTGGGACATGTCAAAAATGCTGGACCAAGGGGGTCCTAGGACTACAACTCATACAGTACATGATTTCCTTTTCTGTACATCATAGACTGATGTGTGTGTTCAGGGAACATGGTAGTTCATGTCCATTGCTCTGCTGAACAATCAGGAGGTCCATCATACAGCTATCAATGATTTAGAGTCAGCATTCTATGTGCTTCTGTGGACTGCTGCATTGTACATTCCATTCAATCTCGACTCAAAAAGTCTTGGAGGTTTCATTGCACATACTTTCAACAGCCAGTCACTGGCAGTGAAAAGGGACCTCCTTTTTGATCGAACACTGTAGGAAACCGGAGTTCCCTACAGTGATATCCGGAGTTTTCCCACGGTCCGATAGCCCCTATCTAGCGCTCCTACCAAACCCGAGACTGTCTGCTGCTGTTCATCCCAACCTGAGTGAAGCTAGTTGAAGTCCGAAGGTCAGTTTTGAACCTGATGTCCGGACCCGAGTTCCTGCACACCGGATGGGGTGTTCCCATGCCTCGGAAACTGTTCCCGTGCTCTGAAATCGGTCAGGTTTTCATTCTTTTCATCTTTCCTTTACTGTACTTCATTTGGATATGCCTGGATTAGACTTTTGTACCTGGGAAATAGTTCCTAGAGAGTGTGCAATCCACCACCACCATTCCTAAGCCTCTAAGTCCGGTTCCCTCAGCCTTTTACTACTTTTCCCTTCAACCTTCCCTCAAGTCCTGCCCATATAGTTGGTTTCCTAGCCCTACCGAACAGGGGAAAGCCAGACTCGAGTTTTCCAGTGTCCTGTGGACATCTAGTGAGCCTTTCCTATAGTCATTTTCCCTTTCTTTGCAATCCCCTTGGGTCAAGATACACACTTGCACCCCTATTTCTTGCATAGGACTACACTCCGGAGTCCTTTTGCTGTTTTACAATGCAACTCCAAGAGCTCTTTTCATGCTTTAAACCCCTAAACCTGGTTCTCACTGAGTTAGCTATCAACTACTGTTAGATGAGTATGATGGATATAAGGAATAACTTGCCAGGCCAGCCTTTGAAGACAGGAGAATTGGAATGGGAAGGGCATCAGCAGCACCTTGAGGAAGGAAAACAATCGACACTTAACCACCAAGCTCTATGGACTGTGCTTGAAGGGTGCACTATGGGTCCCTGGGCTCATGATGCAGTGTCTGTGGCCCAGCCAATAAGATCTATTGCAATATCAACTGTACCTATCTTGATGCATATTTTTTCAAAGTTGACTCACATGTTGGAAGTAGTTGGGGAAAGGAGCATGAAGTGAACCAGAGTAGAGTTGCCCTCTGACTCAAAGCTCGATGAAAATGACAATGCCATTTCATAAACACTTGCTGTTGTACACATGTTTTTTTATTCACATATCACGTCTCTTTATGGATTTTGTCACTGCTACTACAAAGTTTAGTAGCTACTATGTAGAACTTCTTGGACTTGTGCCAAAATGCAATTGGCAGTTGATGCCATTATGATTTGGGTGCTGATCATGAGAGCTTGCTTTGTGGAAATAGATAGAAATAGTAGTTGGTGATTTCAGAGTCAGACACAAAGTTTGCTTTGTTCTGAAAGTGGACTTTGTGTCTGACTCTGAAATCACCAATCACTATTTATGATCAGGAAATTCACACACAAGTCTTTTCCCTCCCCCATCTTCCCCCTAGCATGAGTGGTATCAGTAGTGGGTTAGTAGTAAATGTAGGCCTGGGCAACCTTAAGTAATGTAGTAATAGCTCTTGTGAGTGTAGTACTTACTGAGTTTGCTTCAAACCTGACCAGTTGTCTTGTTTGCACTTGTTTATATATCCAAACCCAGATTGAATGGTTCATCACCCTCTGATCAAAGAGGCACAGTGGTGTTTTTCATTGTCCCACCATCTATATGGGCCATCGGCTGTCATTTTCAGTGAGCTTCTTTTGTCTTCCACCAATCGGTCTGCTCATGCACTTTGTAGTGGGCACAATCTCTCACCACTTCACTATTGTGAAATGATCATGATTCGTTCCTGTCAGAGTGAGCCTGGTTTTCATCACCCATTATTGTTGACCCCTAAATAAATCTCCTATAGGTTAACACTCTTTGTTGATTCCTCGCCTGTACTCCAAATGGCATGTCCTCGACAGATCACAAAAATCGTTTGGTGGATCAGGTATGGTTCATTTGTCTACCATCCCATTGCTCAGTCTCTGACAATAGCCCTTTGGCATCACTGCCATTTGTGGCTGTTTCCTGCTGTACAGCTTCCTTTATGAACCAGTGAGGTTCACCCAATCAAGGATGGCCGTCCTTCAACACTCAAGGTATTTAACCCATCACTTGACACCTATCCATCATCATACAGTCATCTGCAGCCCCTCAACATTGCATCTCTATTTTTGACTAATGGGAAACACTGTGAGTCAAGTCTTCTATCTACATTTTCTCCTTGAAGTGAGTAAAGTATGCTGTTTAGTGATAGATACTGAACACACATGACAGGAGTCAGGCTCTTTTCCCAAGTTCCCAGACTTCTGCTCGCTGTCTGTCACTGTATGCTAGGCAGTAAAACTTGTAGTGAATATATTCTGATATTTCACAGCCTGACATTGGCATAGCTCCCTCTCTCGAGAAGTGGTGAGGTTCAAGTAGTGATTTTTATAATGTGCCTCTTGAATCAATCCATTAGATTGAAAACTGGACAGTTTCTCAGTCAGTGCAGGACAACCATGACAGTGCTAATCCTTCTGCACTAAGGAACGTGGGCAGTCCCTTTTATCGTACTTCTCTCAGCCCCATGCCTGGCTTCTCCTCTAACTCTAACAAGCCTATTCATGAATGACCTTCTGACTGCCAGACTGGTGAGCTGACCTTGGCACCCAAGTGTGAGTGAGAGAATGATCATATCAGAAGCTCCTCATCAAATCTTGCCTGTTCATTGTAAGGAGCCATTGCTCCTTAGGTCCGTATCCAGTCATTCTACATCTATTTGACTTTCACTAGGTCATTGTTGAGTCATCAAGCATCTGTGTCCATCTGTGTTTAATCTGGTTCCAGTCCACTCTAGTCATACATATCCAGTTCCTTGTATTTGTTCCTTTTCAATCCGGTCTGTCTACTGGATGGATTCCTACTATGCTTATAGTGTACTGGATGCTATGTACCGGAGGCTCTGTATTGTGATCCGGTCACCGGGTTCATGTCAGATGCTCCCTTCTTTTCCCTTCTTTATGTTTATTTAAAGTCTCAGGTGTGCCCAGACTATAAAAGTTGTGTTTTGCACACAGTGCTGGATATCTAATCAATCATCTATCACTCACTCAGAGTGGGAGTCTTCAGTCCTCATCAATCTAGTTGTATCTGGATCTCTTTTCTTCTTTTTCTCTCTTGATACTAGAAGAATCAAGTCCTGTGCTTGCCAGCCATGTCTGAAGCATTAGGAGCTCTTCTAGATCGACTATCAAGGAGTCCTGTAAGCCCTGCAGTTGCATTCCCTTGATTCTCTACCTGCAATTTCCCTGGGACAAACCTATCATTCCTTCACTTTCTTTCTTTGTGTTACTGACCTGCTAGTTTCCTATCCGGAGATCTATAGCAGTTTAGGTTGGTCAACCTCTTTTCATCATGTTCCGTGGTCATTTCTTGCACATCCTCCACCCTATTCAACTCTCAGCTGAAATGGAAGCTTGAAGACGGCTCTACATTTTCCTCCAAACATCTCAAACATGGTTCTGCCTGTTTACCTTCGCCCCCCATAGTGAGTCTCACAGGAAATTCTCATTCTCCTGCCCACATTTTAATCTAGGTTCAGATGTCAATCCTTGTCTTACTGAATGAACTCCTGGATCAAATTGTTGGGTACCTGGACATCGAGGGTCTGAAGGCATGTAGCAAGGTCTCTGTTCTGTTTAGAGAAATATGTGGTCCTTGCTTTCTCTCTACTATTAATTTCAAGCCTACCAAGTACCGGTTTGTCGTCAATGGCAGACAGAGCGAAGCAATGCTTCTCTGGAGATGGTTGAGCACATTCGTGGCTCCAGATAATCTGTTGTTCAGTTTCAGTGATAATAACCACCTCCATGCACTGGACATTTTCCTGTGGTCGCTGTGATTGGCCAATCACTTCTCTGTTTTTCTATCTTGTGATGGAGAGTCGATCTCCACATCTCTAATTGCCTCAGTTATGAGGAATCTTGAAGTGTCAGGATGCTCCTACATTTCATTTTCTCATTCTTCCCCACCTGCTCTTGATCATTTGCATATTGGACTGCCAAGGTCACCACCCCCATGGTCTAATCACCTCCGGTACTTCTGGGTAGATACCTACCTTGCATTTTCTCCAGACATCATCTCTTTTATGTATGGTGTGCTTCATTACTTGCCTCTGAAGGATCTCTCCTGAATATGGGCCTTGGCCATGGTACATGGGTCAAATTACTATCATCTTTGACCTTCCCCCACCTGAACAATCTCGAGCTTGACTGTGACTGCCCCCTTAGGTCTATTCTGGACTTTTTGAGATGCCATCCCTCTCTAGATAAGCTCACTCTGAATCCTGCTGGAAACCCAATATATAGGTGCATCAAGCAGTATCCTGCAATCAATTTCCCTGCCCTATGCCACCTTGTAGAGCCTGCAATATTTCTCTCCACACTTGCAAAACACCTTCAGACTCCCTGTGTGATATGGTCACTTGAAATAACTCTTGCAGATGCACCCAGAGCATCGCCATTCATTTCCCTGGTGCTGAATGCTTCTAAGCACTTCACCAGTCTATCTTGCCTCAAAATCATTCTTTTCAGAAATCTTACTGAGGGAACTCTCGATATTCCAAATAGTGAGAAACATGTCTGTCAAGTCATGAACCTTGAAATATCTTGTAATTGGAATGGAGACCTGAGCATCAGCCCTCTGGTCAATTGCAACTCTAGGTCCCTCATATGGAAGTTAATGTCTTTTTGTCTTTTTAGCCCTGTTGTGGTGCATGGTTGTGTGTGTTCCCCATGGCATGGAATATTAAACTCATTGCCAATACTCTACAACAGGAGGAGGTGCAATTACTGGAATTTCTATGATATGTACCTCCTGAACAACATATGAATGTTACAGTGTCTTGTATCTAGTTAGCTCAAGCATGGAGTAATGCTGGAATCAGCCATCATGCACAACAATCATATATTACTGTCTTAGCTGGGCAGGGGTCTGTTTGGCTGGTGTGGCGATTTGTGCCAGAGACCTAAGGTGTAGTCAACATTGCTCCATGATTGCTTGTCATCTCTTGACCCCAGGGGTATTTCGCATGCTTAGCCACAATGCCAAACAATGGGAATGATTGAGTGCATAGTCTGCTCATATAAACAATAACTCTTCACTCATGATTGTCCACCCACTAGAACCTGTACAAACAATGGCAAATGAACCAGTAGTCACTACAAATGGCACATTGAAGTGGCTATACCTGCTTTTTCTTCCTTCATTGCTGCATGATTATCATAGAATAAAATCGTATACTACCTGTGAGTGCGCTCCACTATGCAAGATCTTGCACTTATTCTGATTGAATTAACACAGATGTTGATGCCAATGAACATTGCAATGGGTGAGTAGTGGAAGTTATGAGGTGACAGCCACTTACAGGTCAACTTTGAAGGTTTCCATGCACAGGCATTGATATGCCGAATTGAAGCGTGGCACCATGTGATGCAGTGGGTGAGGAATGAAATTGAGTTCATCCCACTCACCAAGAAGCTTGCCAAGATTGGAGATTACAAGCATGAAGAATGGAAGCTGCTATTCGATCAACTTTTCACTCTCTCAGAAGATGACGATGTGGTTGGGGCCACCGCTGCGGTCGAGGTGGCTATGCATATTCAAGGTCTTTCTTTTGAGACAGGTTCAGTTGCACTGCCTGAGGATGTTGGATATCTGCTCAGTAAAGCTTCAGATTCCTTAAATGATCCAAGGGCTTGGGGCAGGAAATGATCACACCATTGTGACGATTTGCCATCTTCCAAATGTCGAAGGGTTTGTGACACATATTATTGTTCTTGCTTATCTGACTGCCCCCCTTGCAGGTTTCTAGAAAAGGTAAAGGCTGTCAGCATAGAGCAGTGTGCGACATGACGTGCTACTTGGATACCAAGGCAGAAGTGAGCAAGGCAGAAGAAGATACTGAGGACAAGGAAGAAGATGGTATGTCCTCTTATGAGATGTGGATTTTACTTACACATTCTTAGATCCATTCATTATTCTGGACAGGGTGGACGAGCCTAATGGACAGTCAACTCAGACTCCTAGCACCAGCCAACTTCGTGTCTTCCCCATTATTCCAGCTAGCAGTTCCTCAAGGTATAACCAAGCAATTGATTCAATAGCATGATAATTTGGAGGTGAGGACAATGAGAAGACAGAGGGGAATGAGGATGGGAACAAGGACAAGAACAAGGACTTGGAAGTGTTGGACGATTTCCTACTTTGGAAGGCAATCGGGGACTGGCTCAACGGCACACTCAACTTCAAATGCCTTATACCAATGATTGATTTCCAGCATAGGAAACACCCAAAGATCAACTATTGGGAGAAAGCAGTATTGCGACTTGCTCTTGAGAATGATTTAGACCAATGAGAGGTGAAATTCAAGGCTACCTCCTTAGAAGACCATTGTTGTAATCTCAGGATTTATGGACAAGCTGCCCCAGCCTTGTCCTCAAGATTTTCATCACCAAAAGTGCAAAATTCACTGCACCTGTCCACCTCTCCTATTCCCACCCAGCTTTGGTCTGTCAAGATTGTACCCTGTGAGTCATACTAATGGATATTTGATTTTACCTTCTGACTGCTTTTATGAAGCTGGCTCCACAGAACATCTTGTTTGAGTGTGGAATCAGGTTCACATGACCACCTCGATCATACAAGGGCTGTGTGGTTGAGTCACCATGTGGGCTCCTGACCTGAAGACCCTCCTCAGCCATGTTCCTCTCTCCCACAAAGACTGTGTTCGAAGCTATATCCTTGTTCCAGTCGAAGAGTGCATACCCGTCTCTTGAATGTTCAGAGAAGTGTGTATGGTCCCAGCATGGTGTACTATCAAGAAGTGGGGATGGTATAATGGAGACTTGGGGTACATTACTTTGTTCAGCACACAGTCTGGACTTTTTGACATTCTAGCAGTATCTCAGGAACTCAAACCACCCCCTCAGAACAAGGAAGAAATGATGGTTGGCCAGGACATGCATGCCTGTCGACTCTTTTCCCCAGAAAGATACAGGGGTTCATCATGTGTCCCTGTGCAGGGTCACCTGGCATACAAATTAAAGCAGCACTGATATGTTGCTGGACTCCTGGTGATGCAACTCCCAGAAACACAGGTGCGACCATGCTTCACCCCTCACCTCCACCAAATTGCACTTCATGTGGAATCCAGAATTGTGCCGTGGTTTATGCATGCCACCCAGAAATGGTACAATCAATTATTTTGGAAACCCCTCGACTGTGTGGTCATAAATGATGCTAGCCACTTTGGAGTTCATGAAAGACTGGTTTCAATCGACCTGGAAAACAATTCTGCTGCTGTGAAGACATCTGAAGGAGACTCATTCTTTGCATCCCTCACAGACTTAGAGAGATGCTACCAAACAGGTGATCTTGTATGCATTATTACTGACCCATCCAGCAATCAGCGAAATGTCCATTACCACAACATTGGGAAATTTGGGCAGATAGCTGAGATTGATTGCCTCACACAGGAGGTTACATTCCTCAGTGAAGAAGACCATATACCAGTAAGTTTTATGTACACATTTTTGGAAATGCAATAAACAATCATATGCTTCTTAGGTTTGTGCCCCTCTCTACCTTCTGGAGTTGTACAAACCTGACTGCCCCATTCCTGTACCCATAGCCATAACTGAAGAAATTCATGATGGTGTGCATGTCAGCAATATCACCAAGGTAGTATGTGGCCCTCACTGTGGACTTTGGGGGAGGGTTGAAATCATTGTCAAGACTATGGTTCGATTACACCCACTCAGCATGGTGCGACCTCCTGTCACTATCGACGTTTGGTGGGTGAAGTTCAAATCACCCCTGAATGCTCTCAGACATACACCTGAGCAGGGTTACAATGTCAAGACTGGAGACCCTGTTGTAGTAGTACAAGGAAAGTGGTTAGGCAGGAGAGGAATAGTCAGAGCAACCAATCTTCAGAAGAAGATATTGGAGGTCAATGCTTGGGCTGAATATGTACATGTTATTCCAGTCTTGCCTTCATTTGTTGACTGTCTTAGAATTATTTTTTTTTGCCCATTACACATGTTGCACACGAATCCAAGGTGTTGGACCACAATGAGTTTCGCCAGATTGTGGGAAAAGAAGTCTTAATCATTCAAGGCCAGTACAAGGGTTGGCATGGAACACTCAGGGATGTAGCAAGAGATTTGTGTCAGGTTGCTTCAGGAAATGCACCCATTGGTTGATTTAAGAAAGACTATGTTGTCATCCGGTAAGGTCCCAGTCACTCGTCAATCTAGGGCAGACTTGCTAACTTAAGGGTTGTGGTTCCACCCAGGCAGGATTACTTCTATCACATGGTCAGCTCCTTGCAGCTGTGGCAGTATTTAGAAGTGGCAATATTTCGGAGCCAACAAGGGAAAAAACACTGATCTCAGATAGTCCTCTGGATTTTCCTGATCTGCTGAGCAACTCCAGGGAAGGAAATGCAGAGTCTGTGCCTGACACCACACCGAGCACCAAGGCTAGGATCAGTGTACCATTGACCAGTACACCGCTCATCCTGCCCACTTAGGGTGTCTCACTAAATATACCCATAGAACTTGGCTTCATTCTGCACCACAATGTCAGAGAGAACCTGAAGGCATATCATGCATTATTCCAGATTGACTCTTATTGGCGCAATGGTTATGATGAATGCATTTGTCAGACCAATGTTCCAGATCCCTTACAATCTGCATTGGGTGGTAATGTGGCATCTTCCCACCTTACTGTCTTAGTCACTGCACGGACCAAAGGCACCAAGATGTTGCATATGGACATCAATGAAAAGCACCTGACTCCTTATGCCCCATCCAGGAAACTGATACAACTCAGAACCACTTAAGGCTCTAGGCTACTTTCATTGGTCAAGGGAAGGGAAGGGGGAATGAGTTGATGCTGTAGATGCTGAGGAAAACACCAAGAGGACAAGACTGCCCTCTGGTGGCTGCATTCTTGTCCTTTATATACTATTCTACATGTGTAGGGTAAGGGTATAAAGTGATGGTAGGGTCATGGGTGATGCATGGAAGACATAAGAATGTTCTAGGAAGGTCTGGAATGCATAGCATGATGTACTGTATGAGTGGAAAGGGTTTGCATGATGAAATACAAAGTTCCAGTTGGACTGTTGTGCTTCCAGTGCTTCCGAGGTTTTGATTTCCATGGTTCCGAGCTTTCTGAGCTTCCGCACTTCCGAGTTCCCACGCTTCCGAGCTTTCTGAGCTTCCGAGTTTGGAAGCATCACTTCTAGTGAGTCAAATATTCTAAGTATGGTCAGAAGTGTCAGAAGGGTCAAAAATGTCGGAAGGGGTGTGAAAGCGACTGTAACAGTCGATGGATAATATTACGAGGTCAAATGAATGGAAAAGTGAATCTTCTTCATTAAGAATACTTTCTGCTTCTATACCTACTAAATGACCAATTTTACGAATGGAATCTGTGAAAAGAACAGGATGGGACCCTATCTGGTATACAGAGTCCAGATCCAGGTCCAGAGGGCGGATTGGAATGTCAGATGGTGGTGGAATACGATTAGGAATAGAAAATGGAAACAAAAGGGCTTTACAGTCCCTTCCCTCCCATGGAGGACTTTGAATGATGACCTTCTGGGCATCGAGCCACAGAGGTCACTGAAACTGAGACAAGGGATGAACTGAGTATGGAGGAGGAGAATCTGGGACATCATTGATGATGTCCAGGGTCGAGAACGAGAGGACAGAGGCATGAGGTAGCAGGAGTACTGAGATATGAATGGGAGGAGCAGCAGATAGTAGAGGCAGCTCGACTGGAACTGGCAACAAAATAGCAACCGGGTGCATTGCTTTAATGGGTGCAATGTGCACTGGATGGACAGTTGGTACAAGTGGTGGAATGATGGTGGGCTCAGCGCATGACAGAGGCATTGATGCCTCAAATGCTGAAGTCTCTGTGAAAATGGACACATTG
>JBBPTO010001241.1:0-17265 GCA_038094155.1 Pulveroboletus cf. aberrans | reverse complement strand
ACCTCTACCACTGTACATACCTCAGTTCGAATATCGATTTAACTTCCCTCCGAATCCTCTTGAGTCTCAAAGACTCACTCCGACCTCCGATCTCCGACCTCCGTTCCTATCTCCGTAAATTCGAGACTACCGAACTCGAGTAAGGGCGCACCACATACGGTGAAGCCAAGTCTCGTCCGCACCCTCGCAACTCCGGCCCCTTCGGAGTTACTCCGGAGTTGTACTCGCTCCCCCCCAGCATAAGTTTAACAGGGAACACCAATGTATTCCAGCAATGGTGAGAGTACAAGGTAGGAAACGGTAAGACTAGACTGAGGAGCATGTATGCAACAATGTGGGTTTATATATGTAAAGGAGTTCAGGGTAGGCATGGAACAGGTAAGAATATGATGGAAGAAATCACTGACAAAGCGAGTGGGATAGAATTGCATAGAATGTGATGGAAGCAGATAATGAGTAATGGTATCATAGTCAGTGATGAAAAGAAGTAAACGTCCAAGTTGGAACTTATACCCATGCATATGTAAGCAATAAGATTGAGGAAAAAAACATAGTCTGAGGTAAATCATAACAGGAGAAATGGAGATATGAGTGGAGTTGGTGCTCAGAGGACCAGAGTTGTCATGGATATGACAACCACTCATCAAGCCCTCCTCTGCTACACAATGCCACTGATCTGGTGATAACCATGGTGTGTCCAGTCTACCTCCTACTGCATGGGCCTCACATTCACTCTCTGCATCAACATCCTCTCCTACCTCTCAGGAGCACAGCTCATGCCCCAGCAGGTCAGCCTCCATTCCAGGTGTTAAGACCGGAACATCCTCTGCTCAAACTCTGGGCGGAGATCGGAGTCAAAGGGGGAACGAACACCAGAGATGGTCAGACATCCAGAGGGTCGCGTCCGGAGGAGTGAAGGCTTGATGCAGGACTTATGTGTTGCATCTTCGCACTGTCACAGCCTTCGTTGGTCAGAGACACATTGGAGGAACTCGGAGATGAACAGAGGACTGTCTAAGTCAATATTCAGCCTAAGGTATCTACGTACAGATACAGGCTTTATATATGGAGAGAAACTGCAGATTAGTAATGGAGGTCAGATGACTAAAGTACTCGGAGGTTGGATAGGCATATGCCGGAGCTGTGCTCTGGGTCAGGAATGAGCCAGAGCTGTGCTACACAGCGTTGGAGGGGACAGAGAGCGAAGCTAAACTAAATACAGAACAAGGGAAATACGTAAGGGTATCTGAGGTAAGTCCAGAGGGACGGAGGAACGGAGTTGGTGAGAAGTCACCAGAGGTATGGACGGAGTTGATCCGGAGGTTGGAGTTGTGTCGATTATACGGGATATGACACCAGGCCAGAAGGCACTACACACCTTTGCCCAACCCTTTTCTTCATGCTCACTCCACCATAGTTACTCATTCCATATCCATTACCAATAGAACTCCTTCTAACTTCTCACAGTGCACACAGCAATGTTCAAAGAGTCTGACACTGTGACTCAGCAAGGCATGAGCAGTGACAGTGTGATGTCTTCAGACAAGTGATGTAAGCATCACAACACCTCTTTCTCATGTGACCACACTGTCACTCAACAGCCCCACAGCTCATCCTTGCCTGCCTTTCTTTTTCACATCCAGTCACCTCTTTCCCATCACTCATTTCAGAACTCATTCAACTTCCTAGCAGCTCCCTGCACAGGATCCCAAGCATGCATCCCATCCTATCACTATGCAGCTGCCAGGTGTTCCCACTTACCCACACAGCTCACACTCTGGCAGGTCAGCCTCCATTCCAGGCTGGAAGGTGCTACATGCCTTTGCCCAAACCTTTCCTCCATGCTCACCCCACCATAGTTATCCATTCTGTATTCATTGCCAGTAGAACTCCTTCTCACCCCTCACAGCACACACAGTGATGTCCAAAGACTGGAGCATCCATATCAAAGAAAATAAAGCAAAATACAAAGTTCTATTTCTACTTTAAGAATGCTATTGGTGTTATTAATGGCAATCACATTGTTGTTTTCTCTCCTAGAAATACTTGCTCAGCCTATCAGAAACTGCAAAGGATTTTTAGCACAAAATTGCCTTTTTATCTGTGATTTTGATCTCAGATTCACTTATACTCTAACTGGATGGCATTACTTGGCCCAGATAGAAACAAGCATAGACATTGATAAAGACTAGGGTCAAAGATCCAGTGATACAACGGTGGTTTCATCAAGGCAAGGGTATAAGGGTGAGTGTGGCAAGGCACCCAACAAGAGTTCAAGGATACAAGGATACAAGGTGAATATATGTTCTAACATTCAGCAAGGACAACAATCATGTCCAAGCTTCAAGATTTCATGTTGTACAGTGTAGCCTCAAGAGAACAACAACATCTCAGAGAGCCAAGGGTTTGAGAAGTGGGCTAGACCTGAGGTATATTTCCAAAAAAATCAAGGGAGGTATATGGAAGTACAAGGTAAAAGGTAAGTCTAGCTTGAGATACCACTGAGTAAGATGAAGGAATATATACTTAAGAGTTGACTCAAGGGTAGGCATATGAGGTATAGATATGGAAGTATTCACTGACAAAGCAAGTGAGTCATATAGAATATGATGGAACATTATGGAAAGTATCTGAGTCAGCAGTGAAAAGAAATGAATGTTCAAGTAGGGACTTATATCCACACATATGTAATTTGGAAGCTTATGATGAGGAAAAGAACAGAGCAGGGCAAATCAGAACAGATAGGAGGGATCTGTAATGGATGCTAGAATTTACAAAGATGCAATCACTTATAATCTTGTTATTCGACCAGGAAGATATCTACTTGCAAATGGAGGTTATCCCTTCTATCCTGGATTGATGCTGTCATATTTTAATGTCAGATATCACCTGAAGAAATGGGGACAGGCTAACATCAGATAATTATCTTGGCTATTTATTGAATAGCATTAACATTTTTTTCAGATCACAAAATACAGAGGAATTATTTATTCTTTGTCATGCTTTCCTTTGTAATGCCATTGAATGCAGTTTTGGAGTTTTGAAATGTTGATTCCACATCCTCTTGCTTACTATTGAATATAACATGAAGCTGCAAGCCTGTCTTTCAGTTGCTCTTGCAGTTTTGTATAACTTCATCATCATTTATGATGGATCACAGGCAGAGGATGAAGAATCAAAAGACTTGAATTTTGATCATGATGAAATTCAACATACCACCCAGATGTCTGTAATCTCACTGCATGTACAACATTGCAACAGCAATGTGAAATGACTATCAACAATTCTTAGCTGAACATGCAAACAAATCAGAAGAGAACTTAGAATTCCGACAGAAATTCAGCAAGAAAAGAGTTGTTGAAATATCTATATTATAACAGTGACTTAAAGAATGATCAAATAGGCTCAAAATTGAGTTGTCAAGCAAAACAGCTACTGTACATACAGGAAAGGCAGACATAGGAAGGCTCAGAAAAATCATGTCCATACACTATTCTATCAGATACTCAAATCCTCACTGGCATGCTCTTCATACAACTCTGCAATATATTCAACATGCTCCCCTTCTGATAAAGCCATAAAAACAACAGTGGCATTGGAGTTAGAGGTAAAATGATGGGCAGAAAAGCATGCATATGATCTCATGCAACAAGCAAAATTTATGGGTATGGCTTGTGACACCCCAGCTGTAGGATCCACAAAATTCTCGCTTAGCCAATCTGTGAGATGCTCAACAGCATTACTCACACCAATGAGCACAATATTTTGAGTTCACTGAGCAGAACCAGCTGTTTTGCAAATATGCTTTGAGCTACATGTGGAGCTTGGTGGTGATGGTTGAGGACTGGTGCAATGAATTGATATGAAAGAGAGTGAATAACAATGTGTTGATAGTGTCTGAGTCATCTGGAGATACTGCAGAGATGTTTCACTTTGTAGTAGATGTTGCAGAATATATACATTTTGGCAGGATGAGTCAAAGATGACATACTGTGACTTGCTTTGGAGGGTTGTAGAGCATTGAGTGCAGTGACAGTTGATTACATGGCATGCCATATGTATGACTGCTCAAGTGAAGACATGCCTGAATAATTTTGCATGTCATGTGGCAACAACTCAGATGCAGAGAAAAGCAGAGCCAAGATGGGGTTGATATCAGAGTCAGATGTGGCTGATAATCCTGAATTAATGACAAAGTTTGCATCTACTGATGGAGACTTCATATCCAGAGATAGAGAGGTGCTAGCACTAGCTACAGTGGGCTGTTCGACAGACAAGGTGTGCAGGATGTTGGCAAGAGTATCACCCTAAAAATCACAGGATGAGGCCGGGCCTGAAGCAGTCAGTACATGTTGCATCCTAGCAGACCTAAATGTAGTATGTTCAATTGTGCCACATTGAGGATAGATGTCTTCCATCAAATGGAGGTATAGCCACCCCTTGTTGTAGTATGGTTTCATCCTTGCATTGCCCTGCCATGGTAGTTGAAAGTTAGCATGATCTCAGAAAACAGTTCATATATTCTTACTGGCCTTGAAATAAATTCATCACAAATTCAGCTTTGCTCTGAACTTTGACACCATATTCATGGTGCCAATGAATATCTGATTTTGTATGCCACCTTTGAACTGTGGTATAAAGCAACTTGATCTATCCAACAAATATTAGTATGATATTGGGGAGGGGGAAATTCCATCTGATATGATAGAGATAGGACTCACCAAACTCCATTTTAACAAGATAAATCTAACATCATTAATCTTCCCTTTCTTGAGGTATGGTCAAAGATGGTCAGCAGTCCTATGATAAAGAGATTCTTTAAAATTCCCAGAATTGATATGCTTGGAATGATGCTCATGAAGGTAATGAATAAGCACACTGACTTATTGCTCTGTCTGTTTGACATTTCCATCAGCAGAGTTATCTGATTCCTCAGTCTGGCTAGCCATCATGATAGCATAGAGTGACAGTGTGAGAGTGACTGAGGTGAGGGTGTCAATGACCAGCTTTCATTGTGTTTCTATGGGCAGGATTGGAGTGTGGTTGAAGGAAGAACACATGCCAGCATTGCTATGAAGTAATGGAAACAAAGTTAAGAATCATTCCAGGCTCCAACCGCTCGGCGAATCATGTCGGCGGGGGTGACTACGAGTCCGGAATGCGTGCATTTGATCTCGTGTTCTCCGACGGACTGACAACCGAGAATAACCTTCTCTTGTCAATCAAGGTATGCGGCCGGGTCTCATACTCACAACTCCTCATCCCTATCGCTCTGGTGCTTATCTTGCATTATGCTCAGGCAGGAATTCTATTTGAATGTGGGAAACACGACGACGCCATTTCGCGTATAAATGATTTGATCAACATTACGCACGGTAAGTCACTTTACATCACTGTCCGGGTGGGTAAACCATACGAATTCCATATCGAAGGACTGATCCTGATTCGTTCAGGCTCAAATGCTTTTGCTTCTCGGAGGCATGTCGTTGCGGGAGGGAGACTACCCGCGAGACACAGAGTTGCTCGTGTATGCGCGTGAAGCCATCCCGCTGAAAATGAGCCCGCAGGTGGTGACGATTTCGCTGGTAAGCCATGTTTTCTATTTGGATGACCTCGCTCTCGCGATTCAAAGAACGCATCAGACCACTGGAAGACATCGGCGATACAGCCATGAGGCCCGGGAACGGAGAAGAAGCGATCGGACGGTATTCTACTGCATTCCCTTGGGACCGTTCAATCCTGCAGGTCTATTTGTTAAACGGAGCAAATCACGAGCGATGTTGTCGCTGTGGGAAGATGTGTTGGCAGATGCGAATGAGGTACTGTTTCCCTGACACGTGTGCCTGACTTTTCTGAATTTGGCGGAATCAGGCCATCAATGCGGATATCCAGGGTCCGTGGGGATACGAAAGAAGGCATGCGGCATCGCATGCTTTGCGACGTTTCGACGACGCAGTCGACGCATACACTCACATGCATTCGCTTATAGAAGAGTCTCCCGATCAAGAAATTCGCCGTACGTGTCGATTTCTTTGCATAGCGATGATGTCACAGCTCGAATCCCACAGAACTCAGTGGGAAATATGTTTCACGTACTCGTTTCGACAGGGTCGTCAACGGCATCGTTCATGATGTCCTCGAGGCATGTCCCTTCGTCCTCGTTGACGTGAAGCCTGAAAATGGCCATCTGTGCAACGGGTTGGAACGATTGCATCAATTCAGATCGGAGCCATAATTCAAGGAGCTCGTCTCTTCTATGACCCTAGAGCTAGATGTCAAGCGGATCCGCCAGGTTATCAGGGAGTGTTTTCAATGTGACCTTTTCGCACGTTTGGGAGGGGAAGGAACCGTCATACCGGGACGTTCGATCGGCCAAATCGGTCCGGAAACTGGACCCGTCGATGCCGCTCAACAAGAAGTTGCGGAGGTTCTGCGAAGAAGTCCGTGAAGACGAATATCGATGGGCTTGGTCCGACACATGTTGTATCAACAAGGAGATCAGTAGCGTGTTGCACGAGTCGCTCAAGAAGATGTATCAATGGTATGAAGACTCTGCAGCCACTGTCGCTTTTCTCCCGACTGTAGACCATTCATCTACCCCTGGCGGTCTTAGGGACAGCACATGGATGACAAGAGTGTGGACTTCACGGGAGCTTCTCGCACCCAAGGTCATCCGCTTTTACAATCGCAACTGGCAACCTTACCTCGGAGACGCGTCAACGCCCTTGAGATCATGCAGGAGCTCCCATACGCCACTGGCATCGCACAAGAAACCATAGGGGCTTTCAACCCCGATGCTCTCAGTGTACGAGAGAAGCTCAGACTAGCCTCCACACGCGAGGCGACCAAAGAAGAAGACGTTGCCTATTCACTGATCGGGATCTTCAAGAGCGACATCCGGCCGTGCTACGGAGAAGGAGAGGCTGCACTGGGTCACCTACTGGAGTAGATCACGTCTCGTTCGGGCGAAGTGACGGTGCTCGCCTGGGTGGGCAAATCGTCATCCTACAACAGCCGCTTGCCCGCTTCCCTCATCGATTATAAGGAGATGCTGCACCTCTCTCCCCCCATTGAAGAGACTGAGATGGGCGCGCGCGTCGCGGCGCTGAAAATCTCAGGATCACCTTCTCCGGCGGACGTGATATCCATGCACGATCGTATCGTCCGTTTACCTCCGGTGCGCTCCGCCAATCGACGACTGTACCTCCCCTGCATCATTTTTTTTCGTCAAGCGGCTCAACGTGCAGGAGAGCGGTAACGATCTGGGACGCTCTTACCGGGCCCAGGTGCCGGGCATCGTCTACATCGAGTTAGTTCCAGACATTGGACGTGCTCTCGTCAGCAGAGCCAGGTAGGTTCATTTTTGTCCATCCCTGGCTTCGTGATCTGCGCGATCCGCTCCACCAGTTTGTTTGGGGAAGCGCTCCGTGTGGAGACGGGTCCGAGTCTGATGCCCAGTCCGGGCTAGACGGCTCCACGCCTGATTTGCCTTTGTCGTCGTCGTCGCCTGGGCTGACCGGCGGCATGGGGACGGACAGGTATACTCGGACGTTGTGGCTCGTCGTTCGTTTACAACAACCGTTCCATGTGCTGTTGCTCCAGCAACAACCATACGGCGAGTTCGACTGGGTCACAGCTGAGCACAAGATTGTCGTACCGGGAGTCAACTGCCGGATCAATTTCACGAGGGCTGAGGGAGTGGAGGTGTTGTGAGGTGGGGTTTATAGTACTACCAGTTCTGTCACCTGCGTTTGAAGTCAACCCATGACTCCACGAGTCGTCCATATGATTTCGTTCACGGTTGTTCACCAATTGATGGCTATCAGAGATGAAACAGGCAGACGGTGGTAGAACCGCCGTACGCCATGCAGATATTAGATGGGGTGGGACCCAGCTAAATCTGGCAGATTCTTGGACTGTATTTCGAACTTAAACGTTGAAGAGGCTTGAGGACCCTACAATACACGAAGGATTATATGCTTCGTATATGAAACTCAGTGCTGAATTCACAAGTGATCTCCATGTTCACTATGAAAGAGCCCTGGCGAGCGTCCAATGTACAACCGTGTGCTTAGAGATGCCTCGCTCGTCCTGCCCGACCGCAAACTAGTTGTAACACGACGAAAGTGTGCACCGATGAATTGAGTATAGCGCAACGGTACGTCTGTACGTGCAATGTATCATCAAGGGTGATGCGCCATCAATCGATCAAGGATCACCCTACTTTGCCTGTACATGCAAAGCAGTGGCATGCCCGAGTGTCTGAGACGAGTGACATTAATGAGATTCATACCACTGTCCACTGTTATTGTGTTTGACATATCCTCAACCTGGCAACAGTTGCAATGCTTGCACTGCTGAATGCCCCGATCTTGACGGTTCTAGACAATATCAGAATATCCCTCGGCAGTGCCATGTTGGAAATGGAAGCCTACCTCGTGACCGGCATCGTCGGTGGCCACCATGCCAATTAGGTGCCTTGATTGGGGTTGCGAATGCGACACGAGGGCGTCAAAAAACCGGGCCCAAGGGTCACAGTGAATTCACCAAATACAAGTAAAGGTGCACAGAGACGAGGTGCTGCAGTCCTGTACAGTGCCTTTGGTAGACGTCTTTTGAAGGGCACTGGGCTTCGAGATGGGTGATGCGTGAGCGTTGACAGAGAAATAGTCTTCGGGTTTTGGTTGCTGGTATTATGATGCGATTAGAGGGACTTTGACGGGCTGCATTACAGCTGCGGACAGGAGTGATCAGTATCGAGACGCGAGTAAAAGGCGTTTCGGCAGATAGTACTAGGGGACAGGGGGAGGGCGGAGAGACTTGCAGAGCCAAACGAGGGGGTCTATGAGGGCAGAAGTTGAAGCAGGGCCAGCATCCTCAGCAACCATCGAGGACGAGGAATTTGAAGGGAGGCAGGCCGTCCACAGTTCATCAAGGCGATTCTACTTGGACCGAACGCAAGACTTGATGCCGGGTTAAGACCGGAAATTCTGTCAGCGATGGGGCTCACTGGTCTGGAGGGATATACCCCGTGTGCCTCCCAGTAGGGGCCAGGAAGAGGGTAACATATTTCTGGGCACAGTCGACTGACGTTGGTTTGATCGTCCACTACCATCATTGTTGTGTGAAAGAGTCAGTGCTAGCTGAGCCCTGGAAAAAGAAATGGCGTTAATTATCTGAGCAATCGATGATATCGAGCCCATAGAGTTGGACATATCGGATACACGTCTGCAACTGGCACAATGCCATCTTTTAGGGATCAAAGAACTTCAACATCTCAACAAGATAGCTGAATGCCTGTGTCCGGCATTTCGAAACTGAGGTTCAGTGTGCCCAATGACGAATCGCAGTAGAAATCACCTTGTCGCTCCTTGGAAATAGACGGTTGGTGCCTGACCATATTGGCGGTAGGATACACAGAATGTATATGCCTGCAATGAAATCATCCATCATGGCTTGGACCTAGGCGTGATAAGCATGGGTGTCGGTGTGTATCGGCTGAGGTAGTAGTGGCATTGAAAAAGATGAAGGAGAAACTGAATCTCGCTCTACACGTTGCGCGGTCAGAAAAAGTACAGCGTCGGAATCGATGGCAGAGCTGAACTCTCCTGCAAACGAACCATTGGTGTTTGCCGGACTTGATGTCCCGGGACGACCGAAAGCACACAGCAGGACTTCCCCATCATGGGTCCCGGATATTTGCGCCACTTCCTTAGCCTATCGTAGACATCCGCAATGATATCTTCGTTGTTACATTTCAGTCCTCTTACTGTCGAGGGTTGCACTGGAAGAATCGTACCGCATACGCGCAACGACATCATAGCATAAGAGGAACGTGAGATACATCATGCTGTGTGCAAAGTACATCTCAAAGGATTCCGCTCATCCCTTCGCGCTCTTCATCTGTCGCCTCGAGACCTTGGGTGCTGCCAGCGTGGTGACAGTGCGCGGGCGGCAGGCTAACTCGGTTCATCAGGAACGCGTCGGTGAGGCATAAGAAAGGAGCGCAATAACCATTTGCCTTCTTCTCCTTCTTCTTAGTCTTGGCACCAGACGGCAGTGATCTGGTTTCGCCTCAGGCTGGTGGCGATGGTGGCGAAGTCCGAGTCAGTACTACCACCGTAACATCGGTCGAGCACCACCGCTTCATTGCAACTTCCTCTGTGATGCCCTTTTTGTGGATGCGACGGTACACCTGCGTCCATGTGATCTTTCGCTAGTTTGACATACTCTTCCAACATGCTTTGTTAGAGGTGATGTGAGTGGACACCGCTGTGCCCGTATATCTACTTACTCTTCCAACACGCTTCGTTAGAGGTGATGTGAGTGGACGCCACTATTACTTGGATCCTTCTTTTCACTGACTTCCTCGGTGATGCCGTTTTTGTACATGCGATGGTACACCTGCTTCCATGTGGTCCTAAGTCACTCGTCCAACACGCTTCGTTAGAGGTGATGTGAGTGGGCACCACTGTTCCCATACTTCTACTTGGATCCTTCTTCTCAATGGCTTCCACGGAGAAGCCTTTTTTGTGCATTCGACCTGCGTCCATGGCATCTTGCGCGGGTTTTCACACACTTGGCAGAACTTCAACACATTTCGTTACACTGGCAGGTGATGTGATGGACACCGCTCAGCTGTTCCCGTATTACTGCTTGGAGCCTTCCATACCCGTGTTACTAGGCGGCGGCAATAACTTACATTGGGTTTTATACAGGGCAAGTGATGCTGCTTGTTGATTAATTTTCTCCTCGACTCGCCCATTCACCACAAAGTAAATCACATGTATCTCTGTTTCTCTGCTCTTCTCCGCATCGCTGCGATTGTAGCAGTTGTTGCCGCCACAAGGCGTTCCATTGGGAAAACACATCCGCATCTGCATCCTCATCCTTATAAGCACCATTCAGGTACGAAACAGCCGGAGCGATGCCCTCGCGAGGATCATCTCGTATGTTGTCCCAATGGCCGGGAGGAGAATGAGGTATATCAAGTGAGATTTGCTCGTCCTTCATAACTTGTATATTCCAACTAATAATGGTGCATGCAGGAAACCGCAGGTTGCATTGGTACAAACATTGAATGGCAGTGCGGAGCAGGTTATCGGCTCCGATGCTGCTACGTTCCTGTGAGTGATGACTGTGAAAGGGAAATAGAGTGACATTGATGCCCCCCTGACGAGCAGCGGGTTGACTACCAGTATGATGTATACTGCAGAAACACCCTAAACTGAAGGCTTAATGTGTATGATTCATTGTTAGTCCCCGAGACCCAATGAAATTTTTCAGAATTTATGGTTGACATAGATTATGAATGAAATGCCAATCTTGTACTGTAAACAGAATTTGTAACTTGAAAAACAATCAAAGTTCATGCCTGAAAGAACTTCTACTAGTAATATCAAAAACTAAGTAAAGGGAAGGACTGCCTACATCAGCAATTTCAATTGTTATTTTGTCACTTCAATATATTTGAGGAATTTCACCAAGCACATAAATGACTAAAGAACCCTAGGTGACAAGGGTGACAGCAATCAATATCTGCACTAAAGAAGACATAACATCCATGCACAAAGATGTGACATGATACATAAGCATCTTCATAAGTTGAATCATTCTTTCAATTTTTTTCTTCTCACTTCCAACGGCCTTGCATGCCTCTCAGCACTTTTGATCAATGCTCACTGTTGGCCTCACCACATTGTACTTGTGTGCCCTTTTGTCATGTGGAATAGTTCATTTCACCTGATTCTTGTGCCCTGTCAGAATCTATGATATGGGCAGAGATGCCCAGTACCACTTGCTATCAGTTCAACTATACAAGGTAAATAAATAGGAAGGATGGCACCTCATCCAGATGTCCAAGAGAGCAATCACAACTGAGGTGAGTTGAGAAAGACAGAGGGATTAAATAGCAAAACAATATGTGCACATTCTAACTCTGGAAAACTCTGGTCTGGAGTTAAGTGAGGATAAGCAAAGTATATTAGGGATAGCTTAACATGAGAAAGGAATAGATCAAACAAAAAGAGTAGGTCATATGACTTTCAGAAGTCATACAGTGTGTTAATAAATGGTATGATATTTCGAGGCAAAAGCCCTGAAATGGATAAATGCAACTCTAAAGTGAATAGAGTGGAGGATGCATGAAAGGAGGGCAGAGCACCCTTGGAGTTGTACTGGAGTTACACATTGACATGCCCCTTTTGTAAAATTCAAATGCAGTGCCAAGGACACTGAATTTGCATTTTGAGTTAGTTGTACAAAATGAGCCTCCAGCTCACTTTTGATCCTGAACCTCTAGTCCAGGGGGGAAAAGAAGGGAAGGTAAGGCTTTATATTATAATATCATTATTCAAATGATTCATTTTATCTACAATATTTCAAATCTCAAGTCTTCTAAATATCTCAGTTTATACTATAACTTTTTCCTCTTTGTTAAAAAATCATATCTTACAACAACTGCCTGTTGATACACAGAAATATGACCCACAACATCACTCATGTTATCATATCACTCCCTTTCTTATTACATGAACTTGTTCATGTCTGGTGTAGTGTTCTTGGCACTCTGCTTGCATTTGGTAACAAAATTGGGCTGAAGATTCACTTTTGTTTCTATATGTTAAAGTATAACTCTGGTACAACTCCACAGGAACTCTGGCTTGTTTCATGCATCCTTCACTCTTTTACACTTCAGAGTTGTACTTTATCTATTTTGACATCTCTCCTTGACACATCATATTCCTCTAAGTGCATTGTATGATTTTCTGCAAGTCATATGACTCATTTTTTCTTTTATGCACTATTCCTTTCTCATCTTGAACCATTCTCAAAATATATCACTTATTCTCACTTAACTCCAGGCTGGAGTTGCTGAAGTTGCTGCATGCACATATCATTTCACTATTTAATCTCTTTGTCTCCTTCAACTCACCTCAGTTTTAATTGCTCACTGGGCATCTGGCTGAGGTGCTTTACCTATGTTTGTACTAATGGCATGTAGTACCAGGTATCACTGCCCTTACCATAGATCTTGACACTATACCTTCAAGATTAACTGCATATTTTGTGTCAAAAACCCATAATCTCTAACCCTGCTTTGGTCTCCTCTGATTCTTCAGAGTGAAGTTCAGTGTGAAATGGATGCCTCAAATTTTGGTGGACAGACAGTCCTCAGACCTGATCAATGCTTGTCAGACCTGTCATATACAATTCTATGTATTTTCATATATACTCTTTGACATTTTATGATGAACACCTTTTCAAGTATCTAGATTAAGGGAGTGGATCTGAGTTCATTATTCACACCAAAGGAAACACCATCATGCATAACATTGCCTTCTTTAGACACAAGTGCTATGCCCCTCCTGAAACTCTTATCCACACAAATTTTGTGAATAAAGTAATCACTGCTACAGAGATTTCCACCATGGGTGACAAGGACAAATCCAAAGTCACCCTGCCCCTCAAGTATGCTGAGTTTGCTAAAGTATTCACTAAGGAAGCTTTGGAACACATTTTCCATCTCATCCATATGACAATAAAATCCATGTCAATGAATTATTCATCCTGACAGTGAAAGAGATCTACTTTCTGTCTCTGAAAGAGTACAAAGCTATCAAGAATTTTATTCAGGAAAACCTTTACTGCAGAAAGATTCATCTCTTGAAATCCTCTCAGGCCTTTCCCTTGATAATAATGGGTTAGATAAATATAAAACTGAAGAGGAGAAGTATAAATTTGATAAACAATGGGCATCATGCCTATGACTTCAAATGTGTTGCTCAGGGCTGCAGTGTCAAGGTATGCCACTGTATAAATGCAAGAGATGCATATCTGACTAGTAATTTGCAGGTATGCTGCTACAGAGACACAAAGGATGCACACTTGACAAGTAACTTGTGCAAGCATGTCAAGGTTTGCAAATGTTGAGGTGGGAATGTCTTGAAGGTGGCAGATGATACAAAGTATGCAAATGAAGTATGCAATAAGATTATTGGACACTATGTAAGATGGCACAATTAGCACTGCATTTGAAAGAAAGCAAAAGGGGCAGGTAACATACTCACACCACCAGTACACTCATGAAGAGACATGGTGAATTATTTCCTTCTGGCTGCTATAGATTGTGTGCTGACAGGTGTTATCAGTGCACAAGTAGTCCATTGGGTGTGCAAGAGCTTGTGATCCTTTGAGATCATGAAGGACCAACACTTTCTGGCCTTCATGAAGACAAGACAACTGGAGTACTATGTACTGTCACCATCCACTGTGTTACATGATATGCACCTTGCCTTTGCACACACTCACAACCAGATTGCAAACATGGTGCAAAGCTATCCAGGAAAGATAAATTTCACAATGGATGCATGGACCTCAACTAATCATCATGCATTCATTAAATTTTGCATGCATTTGGAGCACAATGGCCAGCCATTGAGTTTTTTGTTGGATGTGATCAAAGTTTCTGAGGTATGAATCAGATTTAGATGATATGATACAACAGATTGCTCACTGTTGTCCCAAAGTCACATACTGGAGTAACAATGGCAAAGGTTTTTGCAAAGACATTGAAGAAATTTGGGTTGTCAAATCAGGTATGTCAGCATTAGATAGAGACTTACACTCATGTGGTAATGACATTCATTGTAGATACTCAGCATGACATGTAACAGTGTGATCAACAATGATGTTATGGTTCAAGAGTTGGCAATACTTGCTGATGAATTTTCTGGGCCAGTATCATGCATGCCCTGTTTCTTGCATGTTGTCAATCTAATTGCAAAGAGTATTATTTGTCAGTTCAATTTCAAGAATAATGGTAGAGAGGGCAAACATGATGACAGGGGGTTGAAGGATCTTGGAGAATCAAATGATAAGGAAGATGGTGATATTAATGATGAGGCAAATCTAGATGAGCACAATAACAATGATGGATGGATTGATAAGACAGGTGAGTTGAGTGATTGTGAACAGCAGCTCCTAGAATAAGCAATTCAATCAGTAAAATATGTGCTAGCAAAGGTAAAGACATTTTTGGCTCACTCACCTTGTGTTCTCTCTGAAACCCATCTCTCAGCTTCGGAAATTGGCCTTCAAGATCATTAACTCGATGGCTATCCACCTTCCTGCTTGGTTCAAAATTCTAGATGAGCTGAAGATGAAGCTCACCTTGCTGCCACATGATGTCACTACACAGTGGAATTCAACATTTGACATGTTGATATATGCACTCAAGCACAAGGATGCCATGAACACAATGACAGAGTCAGGATTCAGGACTGTTCAGGCTTGAACTAAGTGATGCAGAGTGGGCTGTGTTGGATCAATTGGCAGATATATTGAAGATGCAGTGTGGGCATGTTCATATGACACAAGCCAGCTCACTATCATGCACATTCACAGGTACTCAAAGACATGGTGCTGTTCTTCTCTTGTTCAATGCTGAACATTGCCACCACCATTCCCACAATGGATATGATTGACAAGCAACCACATTGGCACATAATCAACAATATCATCCTGTGATTCATATGGCTGTATCATCCAGCAAGAAAACACTTGACTGATGCTACTTGTTGACCAATTCCTCAGAAGTTTATTGTATCACAATGGTCTTACACCATCACCACAAGCTGTCATATTTCAAACGCATACATTGGAAGTTGGATTGAATTGATACAGCAGAGGTGCTCATTCATGGGGAATTTATGCACTTGTACTCAACAATAGAAGATGATGACTTTTTAATCAAGATCATGGATGAATTCACCAAGGCCAGCAAGTTAGGAAACATGTTTGACAACATTTTGACCTTTGCATCCCCAAAAGCTGATGAATTATGGTTTAAAATTGATCATTACTTCTCAGCAAACATAGAATGGGCTGAATATGCTGTTTACTGGTGGCATGAGCAGCACACTATCTATCTAAGGCTCTCATGCATGGCCATTGACTGCCTCACCATCCCAGCCACATCCATTGATGTTGAGCAGGCATTCAGTCATGACCATCTTCTTTTATCTCATGTTTTCTCATGTCTTTCTGTGTAGTCCACCCATGCACTGTTGTGTCTGGGAAACTGAAGCATAATCAAAGCAGATGATGTGAAGAAGATCAACTCATTGCTGGACATTGGGAAAGAGAAGGAGGCTTTTGATGATGGATGGGATAGGATTACCCTCAATGACAGTGGGAACCTATAATAGACTACATATTATTACTGAAATTACTAGAAATTTTTATTGAACCCTTGAGTCCTTGAAGTATGGGTGTTGATACAGGTGTACATTGGTGATTTACCCATACTCTTGATGGGGATATGGATGTATTGGCAGGTAAGGATACAGATATTAGCACTGCCACCCAGGGGTATACCCATGCATTTGCCTAATCACCTGACCAAAGGACCAACTTGGTATTCAGAAGTACATATAATTTATAATACCATTAAAGCTAAGCAAAATTCCCACTTTGTTAGGCAGTATATTTGACACAGTACATTTGAGATCAACAGAGGAAGGATCACATCTCTGCAACATGCGATGTAAAGATGCTAGGAAGCCCGGAATGGGTTTCCTGAGTGGTTAGTGTCGGGTGCAAGTGGGAAACTTAACCCAAAAGGGATCCAAGGGTCTAGGACAATGTCCGAGAGGAAAAGAAAGAAGTCCACTCAACTGTAGAGCTGGAAAATGAGAGTCCGGACTTCCCCATGACAGTAGGGCTAAAGTCCAACTATGATAATGGTCAGTACTCATGGGAATCGACTTGAACAGCAGCGGAAACAGTAGAAAACAAGTCCTTGAGACTAGGAAATGAGTCCTTGAGACTTTAGAAGATGACTGAAAAGTAATGGATTCGATGTGGTGTAGGAAAGTACAGTTTCCTACAGTGATATCTGGCCATTCCTAGACATCTCTAGTCCCTATCCTGTGTTCCAATCAATCTGAGACCGCTCCATGCTGTTGTCTATCCTGATCTGAGTCGATCTGGTAGTTGTCTGAAGGTCAGTTTTTGATCCGTCTACTGTTTACCTACCATTTTCTTTCAATTCGATGTACTGGACCCGGACCCATGCATACAGGATACCCATCCGGTCCACCGGATACCGGATTCCCATGCACTGGATCACTTTCCTGCACACCAGATCCATTCCTTAAGAGTTGAGTAGTCTTCTTTTGTGTTTTTCCTTACTATATATCATTCAGGTATGCCCAAATTAGGATGTAGTTCCCCTACCATCACTATGCAATCCATGACCATCTA
>JBBPTO010001240.1:0-17268 GCA_038094155.1 Pulveroboletus cf. aberrans | reverse complement strand
ACTTAGTCCTCAGTGACTTACTGAGGACATACAGGTACTTACTACTTTACCAATATAAGTGACTTACTGAGGACATACAGGTTACCTCAGTAAGAGAGGATTAACAGAGTTCTACATGACAGTGCAATGATGAAGACTTTGGCAGCACATCAATAATGAGGATGACAGCGGCAGTGGTCTGTTAAGACCGGAACATCCTCCGCTCAAACTCCGGTCGGAGATCGGAGGTCAAGGGGGAACGAACACCGGAAATGGTCGGACATCCGGAGGGTCGTGTCCGGAGGAGTGAAGGCTTGGCGCAGGACTTGTGTGTCGCGCCTTCGCACTGTCATGGCCTTCGTTGGTCAGAGACGCATTGGAGGAACTCCAGAGAGTGAACAGAGGACTGTCTAAGTCGATATTCAGCCTAAGGTATCTATGTACTGATACAGGCTTTATATACGGAGAGAAACTGCGGATTAGTAACAGAGGTCGGATGACTAAGTACTCGGAGGTCGGATAGGCATATGCCGGAGCTGTGCTCCGGGTCAGGAACGAGCCGGAGCTGTGCTACACAGCATCGGAGGGGTCAGAGAGCGAAGCTAAACTAAATACAGAACAAGGGAAATACGTAAGGGTATCTGAAGTAAGTCCAGAGGAACGGAGGAACGGAGTTGGTGAGAAGTCACTGGAGGGATGGACGGAGTTGATCTGGAGGTCGGAGTTGTGTCGATTATACGGGATATGACATGGTCTCACAATGGTACAAGGACAACTCAGACAGCAACAACTCACACATGGCAGTGCAACAACTCAGACTGTGGCAGCAGCTGCATTTCAATGACACAATGTCAGAATGTGTGCACTATGAAGGGGTAGAGATACTCTAACTACAAATATAAGTAAAATGAAAGCTAGATGTAGCTAAAGAACTAACCTCAGCTGTTGCACAGTGGTGGCAGAACAACTGAGGAAGTGATTACGAAAGCAGACACATTTAAATAGTGATGAAGGTCAGAGTGCATAAACTCTAATGTAACTCCGATGTAATGTCTGGAATAGGAAATGAGAGGTCTGAAGGAAGAAAAAACATTACTAACTATGGAATCAACTCCGAGTAACTCCAGAGTCAGGAGTTGTACTTGGTAGATGATGTCAAAATATATAACTCCTCCGGGGTCCTCTGACTTACTCTGAACCTGTTCCACACAACTCCAAAGCTTTCGCCTACCAAGTACAACTTCTGACTCCAGAGTTATTCAGAGTTGGCTCAATACTCAGTAACATCCTCTTTACCTTTCAGACCTCTTATTTCCTATTCTGGACATTACATCAGAGTTACATCGGAGTTCATGCGCTCTGATCTCCATCACTATTTAATGTGTCCACTTTCATAATCACTCCCTCAGTTGTTCTGCCATCACTGTGCAACAGCTGAGGTTAGTCTCTTAGCTATATCTAGCTCCCATTTTACTTATGTTTGTAGTTAGAGTATCTCTACCCCTTCATAGGTAAAATACAATTGTTCTGCCATCACTGTGCAACAGCTGAGTTAGGGTAACTCTACCCCTTCATAATGCACACATTCTGACAGATAAAAGCTTCAGAGTTGTGTGGAACAGGTCCAGAGTAAGTCAGAGGACCTCAGAGGAGTTATATATTTTGACACACAACAATGATGATTACTGGCACACAACTCTATGAGAAGGATGCCATTGGCATCACGACTCACAATGTTGCAAAAGCAACAATGAGGCATCTCTATGGTGTAATGACAAGAGTGGTGGCGGCAGCACCATCCATAGATACATCTTTTGAAAAATAAATTCTATTGTGTCTAACAGTGATTTACTAATGTGGGTGGCATGAATTCAAGGAGCTAAGCTGGCTGGAGCTGGCTATAATTGGCTAATTGCTCATAGCCAAGCCAGTGGCTTGGCTGTTGTGGGGTGCAGCTAAGCTAAGCTAATTCTCAGATCAGCTACAGCTAAAGCCAGATATAGCCGGCAGCTGCAGCAACACTATATGATATGGGGATGGGCAATGCCCTGCCAATTTTCAACTCTGCCCATGAGCTTGCCACAGGGGAGACATATGTCCCAAGGTTGGGTGTGACATGTACAGGCTTAGAATAAACAAATCACAGAAACTTTGTAGGGAGACATTGACTCAAAATATTAATCTCCATGTAATGTCCATGAGACTTTTGGAAAATGTGATCAAAAGACCATACTTTGTGCTTGGATTTCATGGAACCTCAAAGAAATTTTGAGATTTTTTGTGGTGATTACATGGATTCCATCCAGAACAACATATCCTGACATTTAGATGACTAGCTTAATCTACTGGATGACGCACAATGGGGGACACTATGCATTCGAGGATTGTGTGATGACTAAGCAATGTGACCATGTCTCGACAGTGCAATGCCATTGTGGGGCTCCAATATGTGGCTGCATCGTGCAAAAAGTGACCGCTGGGGGTCATCCAAATGACGTACTGCCAAGCAGAAGAGTCATCTTGCAAATCTTCATGGTTCTCATAGCAAAAGCAAGGAGAATGACAACACAGAATGGAGATCAACCTCCAAATCAGATGGCACCAGTATGACACACTTGCTCCCACTCCCCAAGGATATGCCGACATTGAAGAAGGAAAAAAATCAATGTTCTCATGTATGCTGTCACACGATATCTGAACAGTTCGGATACTTTGCCATCTCGATCACAGGACTCGTTGAGGTAGGCTCAGATTAGTGGGTGGGATTATAGACATGAACATCTAATCATCATCCTTCACATTCACACTGTTTTTATGCTTATTGTGGTCTTTTTACTATTCTAAAGCCTTAGCATTCAGTTTCTGGTCACTTTCTTCCCTAGATACCACTTGATTGAGTGCAGTCGAGTGTTGATGATGCGCTACCATAAGTTTGCCACCATAGATTGCTTAGTAATCATAACGCTTTTTTTGGAGGCGTTGCCGGTCCCCACTATCATGATATGTGCCATGCCATTCAACTTATTAATACTGGAAAAATCCAGTGCCATCTATCCTATTCGATGGAGCCATTGCAGCTCGGGTAGTCACTCGCTCCGTGTTCAAGCTTTCAGATACATTGCAATCTCAGAACCCTGGTTTCAAACAAAGTAAGCAATTGGGGTTGACTGTTACAGAATAGCATCATGTGTACGGTAAGTTTGCGCAAGGGAAAAAGGAAGGGCGACCCCTAAAAATAATTCACTGCTTCCGCATCTCGTTCGCGCGTAAACAGAGTCCGAGTAAGTTCCTGTTTGAGACACGTGTAGATGGAAGCAGTAGCGAAGATCTCCCTTGGGCAAAGCGCGGTACAAGCAAGGGAGAGGTGATTGAAAGGCTTTTCCGTGGTCTCAATACTATTAGGGTGAGTAAGATATTGCACTTTCAGTGCTTTGCATAAACTGAATTGGGAGGCTGTCAGAGTCTGCCCACTGGCACAACTAATCACCTGGCGGAGCTCGCTGCGGTCAGTGGATGTCCACAGTTCCTGATAGCGAGAACAGAACATTCTATTTGTAGACACTCTCGACCTATCTTCGTTTGTGGATCCTTAGGGCGGAACCCCGGCGGCTGACGCGCATATGGGTCCCTCCCGCCGGCCCATGTGCGATCCAAAATCGCTCCCATATGACCTCTTCATATAAAATTCCTACCACCCGTCGCCCTACCTTGTACAGCTTCACCTCCAAGAAATTTTGGCGAGATGGTCTTCACCACTTTTCTGAAAGCGCTGCTGTCCATCTCTCTTGCAGATGCAGCGATTTCAAAAGCACTGCTTCCTGGGAGACCTGGTATCCCCTTGATTCCCATCCCAGACCGCTTGGTCACGAGCCCGAACGGGACAGCGCTACCCCCAATCACGACCGTATACTACTTTGACCAATTGATCGATCATAACAACCCTAGTCGAGGTACATTTCAGCAACGATACTGGGCAGACTGGGAATTCTATGAGGGTATGTTTCTTTCTTTTCGTTGGAGGGTGACATATTCATGGACGGAATATACCTAGGTGGACCCATCATACTTATGACCCCAGGCGAGACTAACGCGGACGGTGCGCTTTTCACAGGGTCGCGTTTCCTATGTGAACATCCAACACAATTTCAGGCTACCAAGGATATCTCACAAATGGTGCTATCAATGGGCAGATCGCCCAACAACAGAAAGGGGCTACTGTTCTCGTGGAACATCGCTTCTTCGGGCACTCTAATCCATATGGCAACCTCACATCGCAGAGTCTCGGGCTCCTCACGATCGACCAAGCCATTGAAGACCTCGTTTACTTTGCGCAGAATGTTGATCTTCCCATTCCCGGGGGCAATGATGTCAAACCCGACACCACGCCGTGGGTGTTAATCGGTGGAAGTTACTCCGGTGAGTGACAGTGGATCTGTGACTACGAAGGTGACAAAGGAAGGTGACTGCAGGGGCGCTGACAAGCTGGACCATGGTGAAGTCAGTGTATCTCTCCACGACATTCGCATCTCACGGATCGGTAAATACGGATAGTCAGCCAGGCATCTTTCGTGCCGCTTATGCATCCTCTGCTGTTGTCGAAGCAATAGTGTACGTGCCGTCCCCCTGTGCAGTCACGCTCTGTTGCTGATTTGCCGCCTTTCGATTGAATAGCGACTATTACGGATACTTTACGCCCATTCGTGAATTCATGCCACAGAACTGTTCGGCTGACGTCGAAACCGTGATTGCATACCTCGACCAAATCTATGCCGAGAACAATACAACTGCAATCCAGAGTCTGAAGGAAGCATTCGGGCTCGGGGGTCTCTTGCACGTCGACGATTTCGCTGCTGCTCGTAGGGCCGCCTTGCTCGGAATGAGGTCGGCGCTAACGCAATCTCTTTTCCAAGTGCAACGCAACTTGTTTGATTGGCAAGCTTTGCAGCCGTTTTCCGGCTCTGGCACAATGTTCTACCAGTTCTGCGACGCGCTCGAAGTCAAGGATGGCGTCAGTGCCCCTGCGACTGGGTGGGGTCTCGAGAACACCATCCAAGCATGGGGATCGTTCTGGAATGAGACCTATTACCTATATGGTAAATCATTTCGACCGAAGACAAGGGCTGACAGAATCTGACGTTTACATTACTCGACGTTTGACGTGATCGCCCGTGGCAGTTTGCGGCACTGCCGACGCGGAGTAGGTCTCCCGATTCGGACAAGTGCGCGTGCCTGGACACTAATATGGGACAGGACGTGCCTGGGAACGTACAATACCAGCCAACCGTACTGGACCAACGTGACCGTCGACAACGCCGACCGATCGTGGTTCTGGATGGTCTGCAACCAGGTCGGGTACTACCAGGTCGGTCCGCCCGAGGACCAGCCCGCTATCGTGAGCCGAATCCTGCGGCCCATATATTACGAGGTGGGTTCCAGTTCTTCTTTCAAGGGTCTCGCGAATGAGATTTGAATCGCCGTCTATGGTGCAATTTTGTAGAGACAATGCGTCAACATGTTTCCCCAGGCGTTTTCGTATCCTCCGACGCCTTCGGCCGCCGAGGTGAACTTTATGTATGAGGGATGGAACGTCGACGTCGACAGAATCTTTTTCGCCAATGGGCTCCGTGCGCTTCCCCTTCTTGCCCGCTTTTAGACATGTACTCACGGCCTTGCATCTCTGTTACAGGGGACCCGTGGCGAGAGGCGACAGTATCCGCAGACGGCCTCTACAAACCCAACACGACAACACAACCCATCTACGAAGAGGACGGATTCCATTGTTCGGACCTCCTCACCGCCAGCGGCGTCGTCGACGATACGGTCCATGCGGTCCAGATGGCGGCGCTCGAGTACATGGAGATATGGCTCGCATGACGTGCATTGGGGGCGTTGTACGTTCACACACCATTCATATTTGTGTAGGTTCTTCCAACTTGTACTCGGGGGGACGCACATGCAACGTCGCACTCGGCAGGCATGCAACTCGTCGAGCCGATATGACCTCGCTGTACCGAACGCACGGCGCGAGACACCGTTCATCGACCCCGAAGCTGATGTCCTGCGTCCTGTTGGGCCGAACGACCGACGTTCCCGTCTTCCTTTGTCGAGTCCGTGGATAAAGGCGACCTGCATGTCGTTCCTGGACCACACGTCCGACGCGAGATGGTACAGAGATCTTTCACTGTGATTGTCATCAACGCTCGTCGTGACGCAGACCCGAACATCATCCACAGTCGTGTCCCAGATCATGAACGTACCCACAGAGCGTGAGCATCCAACGCTCCTCGTAATCATCCAACGGATGGTACCATACCTTGATATCCAACAGAGAGAAAGGAACTAAAAGGTGGTGATGAGAACAGTCGGCACTAGCAAGACAGAGAGGGAGACCCATATGCGATTCACTCGAGAGCAGTGAACGTATGCCGGGGATCAGGGTAGAATCGTGGTCCCTTTAACCTTTCCAGCCCCTTACGCTGCAGTGAGTACACCTGCGCCTGATCACGCGTAACGCTCACCTGAGACAATATGTACTGCTTTCTAAGCGTTCATTGACGGTGGCACCGTGCAGGTACTAACGCGATGTGGAGCGGAGTTTCGTCTAGGCTATATTATGACGGACGCTCGTGACCTGAGTTGGAGCTGAACGATTTCAGACTCGGGAGGGCAAGCCGCGGGACTCTACAGTTAGCGTCACGCAATTCATGCTCGAGACGGGGCCACGTTCTCGCGCCAGTTTGGCGCGTTCCTATTCATTGACACCGAATTTCGTCGGGACGCGCCCTCAAGTCCAATACGATCACATCGTTACAGTCACAGCGAACACGGACCTTTATCGGCGCAATAAAAAGGCAATATCGCCCAAGGCGGACGACCAGGAGTTAACGTATGTACGTACCGTGCGGATCTCCGTTATTGATCCAAGACCCGAACGTCTTGTCCGAGTCGACTCGGCCAATAAGCAGCGTGGGGAGTGATAAAAGGATCACGCCCGACCGTCCGAGTCCCCAGCACGAAGTGTGGGTCGCTCTCAAGTGAGTTTTCAGTGTCCCCTCCGCCCTTCTCCTGGACGTTTGAATGTTCGGTGCTCACGAGTGTAGTCACTCGCGACGGGTAATTTTTTATCGTCACCCCGTTTGTTTCGCTACGAGGTACGGTGACGGGACGTTGCACGATTGCGAGCGCTGATGATGGCGTAAAACTCAGGGCCCATGGGCACCATCACGGTCGATGACGATGCTGACACCGATACGTATTCACGTCCGAGTCACGACGATCGCCAACGATGATGATAGAAGCGAGGGATTCCATTCGATCTGTGCTCTTGAGAGTGATACTTGGTCTAGGAACGGCAAGCGGGACGGTTCAGTCCGGCAGAGAATATTCCGTTGGTTGACGCTTCGCGTTGCGCGCGAGTGGCTTGGGGGAAGCAGAAATGAATGTTAAATATCATGGTGACTTTGGGTCGATGTTTCTACACCTAGATGAGTTGAGCACCTTTATTCTCCACGCATGCCGCCATCTTGAACCTCTGATCATTCCTGAAATCCCCCAACACTGCGCACCGCCTCGACCAACCGTTGGTACTCGCGCAACAGTTCGCCCACTTCGGATACACGAATGTCCTGGTCTGTGCATTCCATGAACCGACGATTTGGCGGTGGTATGGGACCTGACGGCCTGTGCGCGTCCCCGCCTTGGACCCGTCTCGACATCTCGGCCATCCCGTGTGTCAGCCGGTCCGTCAAGTCCGTCAGCCTTTTCCGTCGTTTCGTCGGTGCCGATGCTGACCCACTGACGGATGGGATAGACCCAGTCGTCTGGCGCTTCGTTCGTCCGCTATTCAGCATGCTCTCAAAGCTCTTGATGCTCCTCGCGTCGTGCACTTCCTCCTCTCCCTCTCCCTCCTCCCCCTCCTCTTTCTCCCCCTCGCTCTCCTCTTCGCTCTCCTCTTCGCTCTCCTCTCCTTCATACGCGCTCCGATGTGACCTGACCGATCCAGGCCTCGACCCCGCTCCAGACACCGACACCATCTCCTGTTCCCCTTCCTCCGCTGTATGCACATGCTGGCTCCTCGCTCGCGCGCCCGCACCGGGCAACGCCGCCGTCAGACCAGCGATCGAAAACCCCGTCTCGCGGCGCAGAAGCCCCAGACTCGGCCGGACGCTCCACACCGCAGCGTCCGTCTCGCCCATCCCACTCCCATTCGTACCCGGACCTACGCCAGCACTCGCACCCCCAGCGCCAGTCCCCGCACTCGCACCCGCCCCTCCGACAGGCTGACCGGGCAACAACGCCCTCAGCACACCAAAAGACGAATCGACGACGCCCGAGATGACCTTGTTGGCCGAACCCGCGATGGCATCGACCCCCATCCCGACGCGCCCACGTATCCCAGCGAGGTGCTGGTCCTCCCCCGTCCTCTCCGGTGCGGGTGCGATCGGCGAATCGGGCATCCCGGGTCGAACGATCGGGATCGGGGTCAAGTCGGCCGTGCTGTCCGTCGTCGTCAGCCAGATCAGAGGAAGAAGAGGAAAAGGAAAGACGGACCTGGGCACCTTGTGCTCGTTCTCTCCGAGTCCGAGCGCACCGAGGTCGACGTTTTCGAGAAACTCGGCGACGGCGGCGAGGTTGATGAGACAGTAGCTTTCTTCGCCGCCGATGGACCGGTCGCGGAAGCGTTGGGTGTATAACAGATTAGACACCAGCCTGGACGGGTTCGCTTTGACGACGGAGAAGATGAGGATGGGAAGGAGGACGTCGCCAGAGACGGGCGAGGGCGACGGTGACGATGGAGGCGACGAGGGGGGCGATGGTGACGTCGTCGTGCTCGCCTCAGTAGAGTTGGAGGTGCCGTCGCCTCGACTCTTGAGACGGATGGGAGGGATCTTTGATAGGCCGTCTGTAGAATATGAGCATGGATTCGTGCACGCAACGAGAGTGCGCACCGACGACGAGCTTGTGTGCAGAGACCAACACGGCTGCCTTTTCCCGCGGCGAGCGAGCGGTGAGATCCAACTGAGCCAAGGCTACGATGAGATGTGAGACAGGGGCAGTCGACGAGCCAAGACGACGTACTCTGCCCGCACGCACGGACGACCTCGTCTAGCTCTGCATGGTGGGCGTCCCCGACGTCAATGTCGAGATGCTCGAGACGGAGATCGAACATGTTCAGTGCAGTTATTCGGCTGGAGAGGGCTTCGTCATGGGACGCGTCGTCGGACGTCGAGGGAAGGAACAACCTGTGGACGTATGAGGGAGGGAAAGAGCGATCGGTACAAATGTCACCTGTCGTAGAGCAGGGTACACAATGTGGACTCGACCGTCTCGAGGACCTCGCGTATATGCGCCTCCGCTTGACCCTGCCCTGCTCTGAGCTCGCCTTCGATGGCCCTGTAAAACGCCTGAAACTTGTCCGCGACGTCGTCGGGCTTGTCGAGAGCACCGTTGACTGCATACACGACACGGGCGGTGTTGCCAATGTCTTGGAGTTTCTTCTTTCCGGCGGGGAGGGGGACAAAGGGGAGGTACGGCTGTGCGAATGCGTGCACACGCTCGACGAGCCAGGGGGGCTGGTCGGCGAGGGCGACAGCCATTTCGCCTTTGAGGGCGCCGAGGAGGGCGGTTGCGATCTCTGGGCGGGAGAGGGGCACGGGGATGACAAAGGCGGGAATGTTGATGGTGTGTTCGGGGTCGGTGGGTGCGGGTCGCTGGCCAAAGAGGGACGCAAAGGGGAGACGGGCGGGCTGTTTTGTGGCACGGGCGGGGAGGGGTAGGGCGGGGATGAAGGCGGTGATGGGATACGAGGGGTAGGAGGACTCGGCAGGGTATGCGGGCAGTGGGGGCAGGGCATCGAGGGAGGAGCGGTGCAGGGTGGACCTGATGGTGAGGGTGTCGCTAGGGAAGGACATCAGCGGCGGAGGCCATGCACGGAGAGAGACGGACCGGGCGATGTGGCCGCGAAGGCCCGAGAGGGTGAGGACGTCTCCCGAGGCGAGATCGCAGAAGACGACGTGGTCCTGGACGAGATCTTGGCTGATAGCGTCGGCACAGGGCTCGGCGGGGAGGAGCAGCCCAGCCCGCGACAAGTTTGTGAGGGCGTCGTCGTGCACGATCTTGTCGAGGATGGCCGCCCCGATCGAGCCCGGTTCGAGCCCGAGGCCGACGTGCGGCTTGGCGGCGCGCTGGCGGGGTGTGTACGGGACATACTCGAGCGGGTGCGACACTGACATGATGGCCACGCGCAGACCACTCCCCGCCTACCTCGAAGCAAAACGCAACGGCTTTCGCGAGTCCGCCACCCAGCCCGTCGACGACATCACCCGCAGACACGTCCGTCTCGCCCACTACTTCCTCGAGAACAAGGGTGTCTACGTCCCGACGTGCGTCCCCGTCCCCGTCCCCACCCCTCACCCCAACCCCCTCCCAGACCAGACACCCTCAGACAGCTCGGAGAGGCCAAGTCACCCCCCGTCGAGACCATCGAGACCATCGACGCAAAGATCGACGAGCTCAAGAAACAGCACGTCAAAGACCTTCAGACTCTCTTTGGCTTCCAGCTCGCAGAATACCACCAGGAACTCATCGACCATCGCATCTCTCACGATGTCTCCGCCTACATGGACATCGACGACGCGTACCCCGACCAGGTCGAGTTCAAAAAGGCTCTCGACGTGCGCCACCCGCTCTTCATCCTCCCTCTCGCTCACCCCTCCCAGGACCTCGACGTCGACGTGCTCAAGATGGACCGCTTCAAGCGCGACATCGACGACGCCCTCTCCACCCTCCGGTACACCTACGTCAAGACCCTAGCCAACCTCGTAGCCAGACGCAGTTGGCTCAGGACCCAAGACGACGCCGCACGCCAGAAGCGCAACGCCTGGTTCCCCCAGACCATCCCGCAGTACGGCCACATCACCGAGCGCGACGTCCAACTCCGCGTCGCCCGGTTCCTCACCAGCCCGTCGACAGAGCAGGACAGAATGATGGACGAGTTTGGGTGGGCGTATCGAGCGGTGCAGCCACTGCTCTCCGTCTACAAATCCGATGTACGCCATCGTCGCCTTGCGCTGCCTCGCTGTCCCTGACCATCATGTCCAGGCCGGGTTCAAGAAGGAAGTCGAGGCTGCGTTGAGCGGGCTGACCGTCACCGACCCGCGCCGGAGGACGCTGGAGAGTGCGCGCGAGGACGAGCGGAAGCCTCCGTTTTTTTCGGCGACCTTCCAGAAGCTAGTGAGAGACAAGGAGGACGAGCCCGTGTTCACGCGGTTCGCGCCAGTGTCGTGATGTATGATCTACACATAATGAAATACACGGCTGTGTCTAGGGGCTGTTCCGATCCTCGTCCATATAAATGCCCCCACCCCGCTAGTACTCTCTTCACCACCATGGCCCCTGCTGGTACAGGTTCGAGCTCTCCTCTCCGACAGTCCTTTACGCCCGTCGTGAGCACCTCACTCCGTCCACCAGCTCCCATGTTGACCCTCAAAAGCTTTACTCCGACGTCCCTTCCATCGTCCACGACCTCATTCGCGACATGAAAGCACTCCAAGCCGCCCTCCACCGTTGGAGCTGCGCCCAGGCAACCCCGCAGGACGTCTCCAACTGCTACGTCCAGTTCGGCGTCGAGTTCAACGCCGTCATCCACGCCTTCCAGGGGTACGACATCCCGACCAGGTCCGTTTCCCCCCGATCACGTCCCATCGCCCCCCGCGCTGACGATCACAGCGATCTGCACCCGATCCCAGCACAGCTCCGGTCCGCGCTCGAAGAATGCCTCGGCGAGATCCCCTCGGCGGACGCGCTCGATCGGTACATGCCAGAGGTCCGACGACTCCTAGGCGAACTCCTCCTCGGTCTGCGGGCCAAGCAGCCCGCCTGGCGGAGTGCCGCCTCCGTCGATGGCACCCCTCCGCCCACGGCTGCGTCTAACCGGTCGTACAGCCCCGCGGCGGCGGTGGCTGGTGCCCGTCCCTCTTCAGGATCACTTTCGTGACCGGTCTCTTGACCCCCGTTGATCGCTTGGCGTTTCGGTCTCCCTTTTTTCCTTCGTTGGTCTGGTGCAGGGTCGCTGGTCTGAACGTTGATATGATCGTGGTCTTTTAGTGTCAGGGTTGATTAATGTATTCACGTTCTCGATGATCATCAAGGGTTCTTCCCACGAACCACACTTTGTCCCACGTCGTCGGTGGTGAACATCCGAGTCGCAGCGCGTAGACCCTGACACGTTGGCGTTTCAGTGGCATCGATCCGGGCTCTCATTGTGCCTGCACAACCAGGGTCATGAGGCCTTTGCTCACACCCCAGCGCTTCGGGTTCCCAAGGGAAATGTTTGCTCTCGGTGAGCTGCAATCACATCACTACCGCTATCATTTATCCCATGCCGTCTAAGAAGGTGTGAGCCTCTTAGCAAGAACTTGTCCACGCTAAATAGGTTCAGTGGAAGTACAGAGTGGGTGTGATTGTATGCCGTCATATCGTACCTGGACGGATGCGTTACTGGACGGCCTTGTCACTGGATGCTCATCGTGGATCGGTTCCTCGTAACGTTTGGTCTTAATGAATGTGCCCGACTGCAGTGTGTAATCTTCATAGACCATTCATCGACGCCCTCGAAACGCCACTAGTAGAATACTCTCTCGTCGAACGCGTCACCAGCCAGCTCGTACGCAGCGTCTCGCTCTCAATTGCATCCATATCTGGCATTCGCGTATTCCATCACAACCTGACGGGTTGAACTGTGCCAAATTTTGTATCGAGGTTCATCGCGCAGTACGGTTGCATCAGTGGTTCAATCGCTTCCAGTGACTTTACCGATGCCACGTGCCACTTTAGACTCAACGCTTGGATTGGTTTCAGCCGCACGATCTCGACACCTGATCAACCTACCCTTTGAACGACCCAAAAAACACCTTTTGAGTCTCACTGCTGGCGCGTGTCAGCGCGGAATCCGCCATTGAGTCCGCCCGCGTGCGTTCTGTCGACCGCAGGACGTCCGTCAAGGAACGTCGGCTGGACAATACGATCACGCTGCTCCTTTGCTCCACAATCTTGCCATACGTGGTACGTTTCTTCACAGTGTTGGATCGTCCTCGTATGACACGCGATGTTTTCAATGAGGTCGACAGGCTCCCCCTTGATTCGATCCTTGCAATGTTCTTACTCGATAAATTCGATCGACGAGTGGAAACTCTTCTCTGAGCAAACGTGCGACATGAGTCATGAAGACAGGCACGACTTTTGGTCAATGACATTGCGCTGCTCCACCATGTGTGTTCATTTCATTGCACACGGACGTCTCAGTTCGCTCTCTCTCGCACATCCACTTAGTTTGCCCCTGACCAATTTGAAGTTCCTCCAATCTCGTATCACGTCATTCGGAGGTAAGTCAAGCTCACACGTTCTCACAGACTCGTGTTCTAGTCTGACATGCTCCAACTCCTCGGACGTTAGACTTCTATTCAAATTCCAGTATGCGATTTGACAGACAAATATTCACGCAGCCATAAATGGCGTCGAACGCCACTGCCCCCTAGGCTGCGTATCCAGCTTGCCTTGATGCCCAACGCGGGACTTCACGGAAACGACCCAGTCCCGACTGGCACCCTGAAAGGGTCCTTGCTAGCCTGTGGAACACAACTCATTCGACGCCGAGACAAGAAATTCCTTTCTCCCCACTGCCCGCCTTCACCTGACTACGAGGCACCAATCCGCTCGAGTCGTTGCGAGCACACCACTAGCGATCCCCTGTGCGGCTGTGCCCGTCATGCACCCTAAATAGTCACGGAAGGCAGCCCCTGCCTGTACTGTATCGCACGGCCGTCACTACGAGCCCGTCTCCAGCCCTTAGAACCGACAGGCGTTCAAACACATTTGGTAGGGAAGTTATGCTCTCGTCCTCCACTGGTCCTGCTCTACGGTCGCACCTCACTTCGCGCTCACTAGACCCCACATACCTGCACGTCGCTGTTGCAGGGCCAGTGCAGGCAGCTGCCATGTCCAATTAGACATCCAACATAGGAATGACAGGTGGCGTTGGACCCCACTCATTTTCGGCTGACCTAATGACCCAAACTGGTGCCCAGAGTGAACATATAACAGATTCAAGGTGAGTCGTACAACCTGAAAGTTTCGTCCGTATCCAACATGCTCAGCCTTATTTCACTCGTCGATTTTACAGTCTTACTCGTCACGGTCCATTTCGTCTTGCGTGGCAGTCCTATCACGATCGCTGAGAGGCGTCAAAGCATCATTGGCAGATGGCTCGCTCGGGGAAAGTCTGAACCAGAGATCGATGCTGACAGACAGGGCGGAAGCACCAGGATCTTCATTCCGAACGTGCTATCCAGGTACTGGCCATGGTCTCGTAGAATAAATCCACATTACGACGAACTCGACAAAGAGGTCGCTGCCTGGATGGCCACTTTCAAGGCGTTCAGCCCCAAAGCCCAGGATGCATTCGATCGCGGAAAATATAGTGAGCCTTTCCCTTTGTTGGCTGTCCCATGTTCACCTCGCTCGACAGATCTCCTCGCTTGTCGGGCTTACCCAAACGCGAGCAAAGGTAAGCTCGCCGACCGTGGCAGGCACGCCTATCAACTTGACTCGGTCGTCATTTAGAGCATGCGAGGGCTGGCTGTGCCTTGCTGAACATTTTGTCCGTGATCGACGAACATTCTGACAGGGCCACGCCCTCCAAAGCCCGTGAGCAAAAAAACATAATAATGGACGCTCTCCGAAATCCCCATGCGCCGCGTCCAAAGGGAGAGTGGGTGTGCGGAGAGATCACACGGCAGTACGCGCTTTCACGTTCACCCCCGGGCGTCTCTAAACGATGTTCGATCGAACGTCAGGTTCTGGGAACGCACCCTACAGAACGCGACGGAAACGTCCCAGAGGAGGTTCATCGACGGCATGAACGACTACATGGGGGCCGTCTTGCAGCACGCGATCGACAAAAAGGGTGGCCGCGTCCTCGACGTCCAAGGTTACATCGAGGCGCGTCGACGGCACAACGGTCTGAGGCCCGCGTTCGCCGTGTTGGAGCTGGGCCTCGACATCCCGGATGAAGTGATGTCACATCCTTCCATCCGAGACATGGTCCTGGCTGCGATCGACTTGATTTCGTTTTCCAACGTCAGTCGTGCTCGTGACGAGACACTGTGTGCTACACTGACGCGATCGCCCCCAAAGGACGTCCTTTCGTACAATGTCAAGCAAGCGCATGGCGAGGACGGATATGACATGATAACGTGTCTGATGAAGGAGCGTGGTACGAACGTGAACGGGGCCATACTTTGCGCCCAACAATATCTTTCGCGTGCCGAGGAGAGGTTCATCGCTGCGAGGGAGGCTCTTCCTGAATGGGAAGAACCTTTGAATTCGCAAGTGAGAGCGTATTGCGATGGCTTGGGTCAGTGGGTGCGTGCTCACCGTGACTGGAGTTTCGAGACGGAGAGATATTTCGGCGACAAGGGCGTCGAGATCGCGGATTGTGGATTGATATCGCTGTTGCCGAAAGGCGGGCCAGGTGGCGTGGACATTGGTTCCTTGTTACAGATACGGTCGGATGACATGCTTCTCGCGCGTTACGGATACGTATGTCCTCCCTCCCATGGGTGAGAGCAGTGCATCATGATGATGGTGTGGTGTATGTGCGATCTTGCAGACTCGCGCGCACGCGATATCGATTGCTTGTACCACGTTCAACCCCGAGGTTATCTGTACCTAGATGATCGAGAAGCAGTGTGAAATGACATAGGACGTGGAAAGAATTGATCACTAGGTTTGACGTCAGTTTATACCCCCATCAACCCCTCATCGATGCAAACGGCTTCGGCGGTGACTGTGTGAACCACATTTTGATCGGTTGTCGCGATCTCGTCCGTTTGATCTGATCACCGAAAGTTCTTTACGGGTTCCTAAACACCTGATCGGGAATTTGCGCATTCGATATTATGCATCATCGTGGTGACTGTGTATCGACAATGTTATTGCCACAAGTGCTGTCCTTGTCGCAGTTCGGGTGTCAACCGAGTCGGTTGCAAACGAGAAATCTGGGTGTTCATGGTTTAGCTGTCTGACCTCAAGATTACTCGCAACACACGTTCTCTAGAGAAGACGACATGGGGCCGTCCCTCGGAAGTACCAAGAAAGAGCTAGATGCACCGTTGGGAACGCTGCAGCTATTTAGCCGGTTCGGGCCGAGAGGCGATGACGGTCATTGAAGCGTTCCGAGCCTCGACCATGTCCGTCACTCGGCTAAGTACGCAGTTCTTCCCGGTGTGTGTTGGTTTCTGCTGCTCTGCATGGAGGACAGGCGATGCGTGGTATTTGCTAAAGCATACTGTGTGTCGTTCGAGCGCTTTCCCCCTTGACGTTCGTGAGACGGACGGGCTTGCGGACTTTCGAGCAGATGTTGCCGGCAAAGGCGACTGCTTACCCGTTAGCGATGTACCGTAATCGGAGAAGCAACTTCTGGCTGAAAGGACGATCAGTCAGCGGTTCTCCTGCCGTCAAGTCAGATGACAGGGATAATGATAATTCGGAAGTCTTGCTTCTTGGTGTTTCCGTAGCTGGATGTGAATCTGCCCTGGAGGAGCAGTTGAACGGGTTACCCCATTAACAAGGGATTGATCCGGGGACCGGCTTTGATAATGCCGACACTGTTGCGTCGCGACCATTTTGAGAGTAGGCCGATTTATAACAGATATAAGGCCTGTAAGCAACCTGGGATTTCCGTCAGCATGGATATACACATCTTACCACTCACTATATTCGTCAGCTTGCTCGTCTATCTCACCTTCAATGGCGTTCCTATTCCGATCATCCACAGGTACCAGAATATGACTGATGAATCAGTCGCTCAAGAAAAGAAAGATCCAAATAAAAGTGACAATAAAGGTAGAAGACCAACTAGAATTTTTATTCCAAATGTCCTCGCAAGATGGCCATGGCCTCGGCGGATTAATCCAAATTACACAATGGTCAAGGAAGAGGCTTCTGCCTGGTTCGAAAGTTTCAAACCATTCAGCCCGGAAACACAGGATGCTTTCAATCGCTGCAATTTCAGTAATATTTCACTGTGGTGCTCTGCTCGCACACTCATCTTGTCCGACAGATCTCCTCGCCTGTTTGGCTTACCCAATCGCAAGAAAAGGTAAAGCCGCTATAGGTGTAGTCGTAAAATGATCTAATGAGATGTTTCCTCAGAACATATCAGAGCGGGTTGTGATCTCATGAATCTTATCTTCTTGTTCGATGAGTATTTTGAGAGATCCACCCCTTCCG
>JBBPTO010001239.1:0-17275 GCA_038094155.1 Pulveroboletus cf. aberrans | reverse complement strand
TGTCAGCATATTTTGGCTAGAACGAATCCACATCTTTTGCACTCGTTACATACTTATTCGATTTTCATTGATGTCACGCAAAAGTCACCAATTGGCACGTGACGTTGGTCGGTTTACTACCTTAGGAAACTCGATAGCATCACAGTTACTATGGCTACACAAGTGGTGGGAAACTACAGTACAAACTGTTAAGTAACTGTTGCTTCGGGGCCATCAGTATCACATCGTCTGGAAACAACAAGGCTGACCTCCACTACAGTTTCATGGACAGTAACTAACTGTGGGTCCTTGGATGTTAGAGTCTGCAGCCACTATTGAGTTCTGGAAGACTTGGATGATGGGTGGGCTCGTTGGGCGGGACTGTTGTAGACTACTAGAAGCAACGGACATCCAGCTGCCTTCATTAGCGTCGGAATGATTTCCGCCCCGGCTGAGAAAGCTCTCAGTATTCGCGAGAGTAATCTCTCGTTCATCTATTTGGATTCCGTCAGTCATTATCCACCTTAACTGTCCTGTGTCGCTCACCTTCGCCTAGTTGTGGAATGACGGAGTTATCGTCGAACGGGTCTGTAGTAGCTATCATGTCCATTCCTTCGTTGATCGTCCTTTTGGTTTCCTCGTCCCACCCGTTGGACAGCCGAATCACGACCCCACTGATCTTAGCATCCGGAGGCGGTGAATCTGGGGGTCGTTACGTGTAAATTGAACCGCAAGGCAGGTAATTGGCGTTGCAACTCACTGTTCACTATTCGCACTTGTGTGCTCGGGACCACACGCAAACGCTGTTGCAGACGTTCCTTACGTTCTTGCTCTGTCTCATGGTGGATCTTCTCGGATGTACGCTAAAGGGAGATAGATTCATAATACAAGGAGCGGTCAGTTGAGCGAACTGACCTTTGTCCGAAGATACAAAGCTCTTGTTCCCGCATGGAATAACCGAGCCGCTCTGTAGTTTAAAAACACTTTGAATGGGTTGAGGGTTTTGCGATTCTCTTGTAACTTTGCCCTCTTCGCTTTCAGACTACTGGCACATAAGCAGATGAGTGTGGATTATGGATGAACGCACGATTCGAGTTTGACCCTCGTGTTGAATATGAAGTTTTCATTCTGGTTTAGATCGACACGCAGTTCCCCGATCTTCTCCATTTCCTGGATAGTAGCTTCAATCAAAAAGCACCCCTTGTTGAAATTGCCATCTTCACTGTAGTAAGCGAGGGGAAAAACAAGATCGTCAAACGCCGAAGCATCGCCCATGTCAATCGGGATAACTGCATATTGGGCATCTGAATCCATCGACTAGGCGTATCTTTGGGAGGTGAAGCGGGGGTGGAAGTATCTTTTGGGTAGGATTATAAGGAAAATCGAGGTCACAGGAAAAATAAGCCTAACCGGGAATGAATATTTGAATACCTTCCATCTTGGAGCGAAGCGGGCTCCCATGGCAAGAATTCTTTGATAGATATTTTTCGAGGTCGCGCTGATCCAGGAGAATTCCGTTCGGATCACTGCTTTCCATGTCGAATATACCTGTTGCCCACTGATCTGAGCAAGGATGGAAAGCGAGTTTCGATGGATGCCTCCGGAAAATTCAATGTCTGCGGAATATTTCAAGTTGTGCAATCCCGTGCAACACTGAGCACAGGGACAACCAGTGTATACCATACCCTTCAAGATACTTCCACAGCGACCCAGCGCAGGTCTCCGGTTGAAGCTCCGCGACATCAGATACGTGTCGTGCGATGTGGGTGTGTATTTGCGTAAATTTTAGCATGAAGCTTCCCGGCACAGAACGGTTTGTCACAAGTTGATTAGCGGCAAGTCGGTTGACACAACTCTCAAGCCAGTGAAATCAACAGCGTCGCGGCCAGTCGAAGTTGCAAGGTTGGCTGCAATGTGGGGAACAACTGGCCACATCCCGCCTGAACAGCTGGACCCTAGGGAAGTCTGGTGGCGTGCTCAATACAACCAACTGAAAAACCGTGGGTATGAGCTACGTCCTCGATATTCTCCCCAATGGGTCCCCTCCTGGAAGACATCGAACAAGGACTGGGCAAACAGTGAAGACAGTAAGAGGTTAGAGGTATGCAAGTTTTTCTCCGAACAGCTCGTATCTAACTACCTATCATACTAGTTCGGTCAAGTTATTGATGCGACTCGAGTCTCGGACGGGCAAGTCGTCACCTTGAAACGTGTCAATCGAGGAGATCACCCATATGAAGCAGATATCGGCTTGTACTTTTCCTCTCGAGCACTTGCATCGCAATCAGCGAACCATTGCGTTCCTGTCTACGAAGTCTTCACATTGGACGCCACTGACGACGAAACGATTATAGTTATGGCATTGTTACGACCCTACAATGATCCCAGGTTTGACACAATCGGAGAAGTGGTGGAATGCTTCCGCCAGCTGTTCGAGGTAATGCGTTCTTCGCTATGGGTGACCAGCCTTCAAAACTATTCCAGGGGCTTCAATTCATGCACAAGCACCGCGTCGCTCATCGGTGTGTGAAACGGCTATCACCGGGCTCCTATATTGACCTATCAACAGCGACTGTATGAACATGAACATCATGTTGGACCCTACTCATCTCTACCCTGAATCATTTCATCCCGTGGCCACGAGTTTAAACAAGGACTGTACCAGTGACGCTAAGCACTTCACACGCACTCAGCGACCTTCTAAATACTACTTCATCGATTTCGGGATATCACGGCGCTACGACCCTTCAGATGGTAATCCTAGGGAAATACCCATTTGGGGTGGCGACAGACAAGTTCCCGAGTTCCAGAACTCCAACGAACCTTGCGATCCCTTTGCAACTGACGTTTTCTATATTGGTAACGCTATCAAAATGGACTTTATCTTGGTGAGTTGCTTGCCTTGTGTTAGGATAGGCTAAGTTTCCCCTCATCTATAGTCAACAGGAAAAACGAGGCTTCGAGTTCATGAAACCTCTGATTGCGTGCATGATCCAGGCAGACCCAGAAAAGCGCCCGAAAATGGACGAGGTGGTCGTCCGATTCGACCACATCCGGCGTGGGCTCAGTCTGCGCAAACTACGCTCTCGCGTTGTGGATTTCGACGAGGACCTGTTAGAACGCATCGTTCGTGCTACCTCTCACTGGAGACGTCGGATTGGATTTATTGCAAGAGGGGTTTCGGCTATACCCAGTCCACCATCTTAGGGATTTGTTTATTGCTCGTGACACATGTCTTGAATGATCATGTCATATCTGTTCATATCGTGGCATGGTGGCAGACAGTAAAGCAGTGCGCTACACCCTTGAGCTTGAACACAACAACTCCGCTGGCTGGAACCTTACAACTTTTCTCTTCCTGCCAACTTCAATTATCGGACCAAAAATTTACCACCACAGTATGCCATCTGAGAGCTAACCTAGTATTTGCCATTGGATGCCCCCCATTCTCAGACCATCTCCCTCCAGGTTCATGTGCTCATATTGTTCATCTATACACCTAGGACTCCACATGAGTTTTGACAATGATGAACCTCCATGGATCCAGGACTTCACTAACTCTCATGTTATCTGAACTGTGGGAATTGTGTGCCATAAGGCCAGATTTCCCATCTCAATTTCAAGAATGTGAGTGTTTATCTCTTTATCTGTAAGCCCTGCTTATGATGTCATCAGCACTCCACTGAATCCACATTGAGACATCCACTCCATGATGTCATACAGTAGTTACTTGCTACCACATATATAGAGCACACTTCCCCATTGCTACCCCATCTGTTTTCCTTTCTGTCTCTTGTATCAATCTGACACTCATTCCTGTCCAGAAAAAGTGGAAGCCTGTCTGATAGGGGCTTCTACTTTTTTTCTGGGCACATCAAAGTGTAACCATAATGGCTATCACTTGAAGCCATTTCTAGGTTGTGCTCTCTGTGCCTGCTATGCCTGCTGACCTCTCTAGCACCTGCATGATCACAAACATTGCTGAAATCACCCCCACAACTCCACAAGAAGACCCCCATATTAAGGCCACTGCTGAAATAGAATCTGGAGCCAACACTGATGACAACAAGATTAACAACCTTCATGAGCTTGTAACTCCTCCTAGCAGATTTTCATCTGACACCTCCAACAGTGACTCTGATGACCATTCCCCTTCCACAATCCCTCAAGCCATCAAAATGAGCTCAAGTTCAACTGCCAAATACCAGTAAATTGCACTGATGCTTACATCTAAGGAAACCTTGCCTGAATAGCTTTACAAATGGAAAATGGGCTATCTGCAAGACTGGCTTCTTTAGGCCTGCCCTAAGGCCAGCTATGTAACAGATCAACATTTCAAATACAGGGCTTCTATTTACCAGCCCTAGAGCAAGCTGATAGATCAGAAGTTCTATGACATTCTACAACCCTTTATGGTTATCATACATGAATATCATGATACAAACATGATCAAACATGACCTGTATTATATATATCTGCTAAGAGACAGCCTAATAACTTCAGATAAGTTCTTGTGGCATTTCCAGTCACATTTCCCACTTGTCTCATTATCAAGACTGCTTACCCCCTGCTGATATATACTGTACTGAGGGGTGATGTACATACATACATAGGAGTGAGGGATGAAGTATTAAAATATGACACACCTTATGACATGATACATTTTTTTCCCCTTATTTTTCTCTATTCTTCTATTATTTTCTTATGCTTTCTCACACTCAAATGGGGGTCACATGGTCTGTTCACATGGTCAGTTACAAGGTCAGTTACATGGTTTGTCACATGGTGAGTCACATGGGCTGGTGCATGACCAGTCATATGGCATGGATAGTCACATGCTCATTCCAGAAGGTTCTGTAACCTTTTATGGAGTCTAACTCATTATGGTTCTATGACATTTCATGATCTTCGAGAGTGTTCTTCTGTCATGACTTATCATAACTTCTTATGACAAATTCAGGGCTTCTGTTGATGACTCAGCCACTTCTATTGGCTGGCCCTAAAGTGGCTAACTGATTATATTTGAAATATAGCATTTCTATTGGCCAGCCCTAGAGCAAGCTGACAGATCAGAAGTTCTTGAATGTTCTATGACATTCTATGACCTTTCATGATTACTATACATGGATGACATGATATAAACATGGCCACACATGACCTGTACTATATAAATCTATCAATAGACAGCCCAAGAACTTCAGATAAGTTCTTCATTCCCAGTCACATTACCCTTGTCCATTACCCTAACTTTACTCCACCATGTACTAAGCTTGTGCTGGCATGTACTGTATAGTGCCTCATCCTGTTCCACTGGTCATGGAGAGTCTTGTCTCCACTAGTATGCACTGACTGCAGTGCATCTTGATCAACTCAACTAGCTGGCATTGTTAGGGATAACACTACATCTTCAAGCCTGGTGTGGTGGCAAGAGTCATCTACTGGTAGCTATATCTGAAGGTCAACTCTCTGAGGTTCTGTGTGAGCAAGCAAACCACTTGATTGTATGCCTGGTTGGCTTTATGAAGAACAAAATGTATAGTATTGTAATGAGGTTTATAGAGTTAGGAAATGAAGAGGCATACAAGGGAAATAAGATCTGGATCAATCAAAAGAGGTCAGACAGAGAAAAGGTGTCAGAGTAAATGTGCTATGAAGGGGTAGATGTACTCAGACTACAGACATAAGTAAAGAGAGTGCTAGATGTAGCTAAAGAACTTACCTCAGCTGTTGCACAGTGATGACAGAATGATGAAAGCAGACTGACTAAATAGTGATGGAGATCAGAGCACATGAACTTCATTGTAACTCTGACATAATGTCTGGAATAGGATATATGAGATTCAAAGGGAGAAAAGGACCTTACTGAGTGAAATGGCCAACTCTGAGATGCTTCAGAGTGGAGTTGAGGGACTTGGTGCACATTAGCCTTGCAGTTGTAAAGATGGACCTCAGAGGAAGTTGGAGGTCAGAGGAGTTATATTTTGACAAAAGGTTCTCCAATGTCAGAGATCTAATAGAGACTTCAGTAAAATCCTTTGGAGATGGACAGAGGTGAGACTATTAAAGTTGAAGAAGGCATGAATGGTATTGAAGAGAATGCAGAGGTGTGGAAGGTGTTGGATTGGATATGATACCCTCTTCATTCTCCAACACTATAAACCTCATTATGATACTTCTGTGTTTCATTCTATATTCCTTACACCTATGTATATTGCCTCTCAGTACTTTATGACCTCTGACCATCACTTTACCTTTTCATATAATCTCTCCATTCTCTATTTCAGACTTCAATCCAAATTCCTCATATATAAGTCCTATAATCTTCTTGTGTATTCCTTAGTTTGAATATTGTAATGTTGAGTCTTGCCCCCTCAAACTCCATTCAATTTCAATGAAGTTCCCTTTTTCTTACCTTCTTTTCACTATATTCTTGTCTCTAAAATGAGAACCTGGACATTGAGCAAGGGCATGACATACAAGTTTCACATCAAGTTCTTATCCCCATATCTTCTTATCTCTGACCTCCTATGTCTTTGTCACCTCCACACATTCCTCTGCTCCATTTCCATTGGATCTCTGGCCCATTTTCCTCTCTTTCACCTTGGAGTTGACCATTACCCCTTGGACCTCTGCCAAACAGAGCACAGAGAAGCACAGACAATGACAGAGGCATAAAAAAGAAATAAGATCCAGATCAATTAAAAGAGGTTTGAATAGAACACATGCAGAGTCCTTCCAAGACCATTATGAATATGAGTGTTGGAGTTGAAGATGACATGGGGGATATCAGAGGAGATGTGAAGATATGGAAGTATGGATTAAAGCAGATATGACAAAAATGGCAGAAAAGCCTTTACAGAACAGAAAGATTTAAGGGACAGTAAAGTTTGAAGGAAGTGCTTTGATGATTTAGGGATGTAGAGGTTGGAATGGTGTTGAAATTCTGGCAGAGGTAGGGTAAGATGAATTCTGAGTGGCATGTCTTCATTTTGGAGGATAATCTGCTTTCAAGCATGAAGAACTCCAGGATTTCGTTATGCTTCAACAGAATATGAAATGCAAACACTTCTTCAAAAGACCTCCAGATTGGCTTGAATCTCACAGAATAAAGCTTTTAGATTGGTTAGCACATTCTATAGACCTTGGTTTTATTGAGCATCTTTGGCAAATCCTAAAAAAAAAGTTTAATGGCTATTCAAGAACATCAAAAGGAGTATGGGAAATTTGGAAGAGAATTTCAGTAGAGTCAGGAAAGATTGAGGTTAAGGAGTGTCAAAAATTGATAGAAAGCATGCCTAGAAGGCTAGATGTGATTGAGGACAAAGAATGACACACTAACTACTATAAGTCTAGAATTGAAATGATCTCAAATAAGTGTTTCAATAACATGTCATTTTAAAATGGCTATGTCTCACTGACATGAGAATCAAATCACATGATTCAAGTGGTGTTAGATAAGATAAGTACATATTTCCAATTACTCATAGTTGTTCCAACTATTCACAACAGTTTTCTAGTGGAAAAACTGTCATTCAGCAGATAATGGCTAGTTAATTTTTTCCAGCCTGAAAACTAGCAATTATGACAATTTTGAATCAGTCAAAAATAATTCAGACACACATGAAGGTAAGCTTGCATTTATTTCAGGATTGAATTACTCAAAATTGATCTAGGAAAATTTTTCATCAATGATCCATTTGATAATAAAATGGTACAGGGCTTTACCAACCAGTGAGAACAAGTGGAACCTTCAACCAGCTATATCCTTCATCAATTGGACTCTCTACTCAGGCAATTCTTACTGGTCACCAATGAGACTATGTTCTAATCAAGGGCACAACCTACCCTGGAAAGCTCAACCATCTTCAGCACATCCAGGTTCTTATTTTGAAGATAGGAGGAACACATTAAGTGTCAAAGTATAACTCCAGTACAACTATGAGGATACTCTGCCCTCTTTTTGTGTGTTCTCCACTCTATTTGCTCCGGAGTTGCATTTATCCACTCTGAATAAATGTTTTTTCACATCATACCATTTCTTGACACATCATCATCATCATATGACTTATTTCTTTTCATTCAAGCTATTTCTTTCTCATCTTAAACTATGCCAAATATGCTTTGCTTACCCTTGCTTAACTCCGGACCAGAATTTTCCGGAGTTAGATGCACACATATCATTTCACTACTTAATCCCTTCACTCTCCTCAAAATCATCTCAGTTGTAATTGCTCTCTTGGGCATCTGGCTGAGGTGGGACTCTTTTATCTACTTGCCTATAGTTGTACTGATAGCTAGTAGAACTGGGTACCTCTGCCCATTCTACAGAATTTTGACAGTAAGAAGGATTTAAAGATAAGGAAAACTTCATTAAGATCAAACAGAGTTTGAAAAAGTAAGACTTGATGTTACAATATTCAAACTAAAGAATACATGAAAGGATTACAAGACTTATATATATGTCATGAGGGTGAATCAGAGCATGGAACACAGAACAGAGAGAAGCATATGAAAAGGTACAATAATGATTGGAGGAAACATTGAGCCATGGGCTGATGCACTTAGAACTAAGGAATGAGGAATTCAACATATGTTTATCACATGTGTTAATTCATAGAGTCAAAATATAAAAGGAAAGTGAGATATAAACCAATTAGAAGAGGTCCAGCAGGAAAAAAGGATCTCTAATATTAGAGGTCTGAAGAAGGTTGCTGCAGAGGGTATTGGAGAAGAGCAGAGGGGGACATATGGAGTCAGAGGTGACATGAGGAGTACTAGAGGTAATGCAGGGTTAAAGTGAATATAACAAGTATTGTATTATTTAGCAAATAACATATGAATTTGACAGGTTCTGATGAATGCTGTGCATACACTCTGAATACTTGTATAAATTACATAATTATAATATATATAAATGAGATTATCCTACTTAGCTAATCTAACATTATCATAAACCCATTTTTATGGCCTCTCTGTCTCTCAGATTTCCTTTCAAACTGATCTGAGAAAGTCCATTCTGTGCAGAGATATCCAAGAATGTTTCTGAAAGAAAAAGAAAAAAAAATCAAACTGGAATGTCTTTTCAAGCTTTCTTCTACTCATGGAAGAAATTATATCTAGCATTGCTACTGGAAAGGCTAAAAATGCTGTTCAAGTTGCCCATCTTGTCAATTCTGCCATGTTCTCTCCTTTCTATTTTCAAATTGTTTGCAATGTGTTCAGGTCTGCTTCTTTGAAGGCCATAGTCAAGAAGAAAAACATAAAAAATAAAGCTAGCTTTTGGTTGAAAATATCAAAACTAGACTGTGGAGAACTTGACTAGAGTCATTTGATCAAATAAGATTAACAGGATTGGATCAGACAGAAGAAGATATGTGTGGAAAGTTGTCATTGTTATCCTCCTTCAGGCTCTGTCCAGCAGAGGTCCAAGGTGTAATTGTCAACTCCAGAGTGAAAGAGACATGAATGGACCAGATACAGTGGGTTAAAAAAGTGTTTCAATGTTTGGTAATTTTGAAGAACTCTGTTAATTGCCAGAAAAGGAGAACAAATAAGGCCAAAAACTTGCAGTATGAGGAATAGTGCATATGGTATAGAAGATCAGAGTTTCCTACAGTAATATTCCCACTTCCTCTGAGTATTCATAGGTTCTTTAAGCTCCTTCAAAGTTTTTTGCCATTCTGAGACTTACCAGTCAGATAGGCTGTCTTCTTGAGTTGGAAATTTGACCTCTGAAGAATTAGACATTAGTTTTCATGTTCTGAATGAGTCATCTGTGAGTCAAAGTTGTGTTTTTGTGTTTTCTAATCAAATCATTGCTTTATTTCACCTCTACATTTATTCCTGCATGTTTTCTGATTCACAGTCTTGGAAATGCTCAGACTTAAAAATTTGTACTTAGAATGTTATCCTAGAGCAAATTACTATCATTTACCATCCATTCTAAGTCTTTGAGTTTGGTTTCCTTCAACTCTTCTCAAGTCCTAGTTGATTCCTTAGCCCTACCAAATGGAAAGGTATCAGACACATTTTCCAGCTTTTTGTGGATAGTATTGAGCCATTTCCATTTGTTCTCATCTTTTCCTTCTCTTCTTGCAATGCCCTTGATTGAGAACAACATTTACACTCTATTAATTAGCTTAGGAGTTTCACTTTAAAGTTCCTAAAAGTCTTACAATGGTACATGAGCTTGCAGTTGTATGGAGTCTGCATCCATGAGTATTAGACTGATTCATCAGAAGTCAGAGAATGCCCACATTGAGTAGCTTACCTAATGACAGTTTCTTAGCTTGAATAGCCTACAGCCTCAGGAAGTGAGTTCATTTATCATGAGCTCAAGGCTTCACATGGTGCACTTTTATAACCAATTCTCTCCCAGAGCTGCAGCCACTGGCAATTCATCACTGCTTAAACAGTTGACACTGGCATCTCTGCTATGAATTGATACAAAGATAACTGCTTAAGGCTCTTCTCAAGTGTCAACCATTTTTCATTCAAATTTGTTGCAGGACATACCCACTTGTGTACTCCAGAAGCATTTCTACTGTGTTGCTCTTTCCTCTAATGAAGAAGATGAAGAAGTTTCACCTTGAAAAAGGTCCAAATTTCTACTGACATCAGTGACAGTTATGTCTTTGTCATATGCATCACTCTATTGACATCATACAGACTTCAATAAAAAGGAAGAGAAAGCAAGAACTTGATAATATTCATGCTATGTAACTGCTGCAGCTTGCATGAGCAAGCCACACCACATTTTCTACACACATGAAATGTCATTGGCTTCATATAAAGAAGCTTGAATTTATGCAACTATTTAATAAATTTGAAGAATCAGAAGAATTATCGAAGGAAATAGAATGACAAGTGGGTGAGGTCAAGAACTTCTTGTATGAGGGTGGTCCAGAATTGCTTAGCCATACTTCTGGGTTGTTTTCTGAAGGTAATAAAGATTCAGATGATTTTTCCAAAGATTATGGTAAGGACCAAGATGATTCAGAAGATGTGGGAAGTTGTGTTTTAAAGTTCAACATGCCATCTCCTGCTACATCAAAGCATATCAAAGCCTATGACAGAGCATAAATTTATTTCTACTTGTCTCACACTGTGCCACATGTCTCATGATAGTCACATTATTTGCAGTAATATTTTCCATGTGTAAGTCATGCTTCTAAGAATGTTTGAGTCAATATGATTTCATTGAAGCCTTGAACATTAATATTTAACCTCTGTGAAGGCCATATTACATGCCAAAATTGATTACCATTCTCTCACTTCTGTTGATTTGAAGTCAACAGAGCTCCAACATTCATTATCACATATTAACCCAAGCCCTGGTCTTGAAGGAGGTAGATGGCACTCTAAATTGGTAAATAAACCTGATTGTGCAGCATGATTTGATCTCTCTTTTTCATGCAGCAGGTGGCTTAAGAAGTTGTTTGACATACATTTTGATCACATGAGTGGCCCATTGAGCTAAGCCCTGGCCTTAAAGGAAGTTGATGGTTCTCTACTCAATTGAAGATCCAGTAAACAAACTCAATCATGTGGCAGGTGGCTTGAAAAGTCATTTGACTCACACTGGGTCAGATCAGAAGCAACTAGGATAGTGGAGAAAATAAGAATTTATGCTGTAAAGACCCATAAGTGGAGGTTAAAAGCCAGTGTGTTTGTTTTAAAAGCCTTCAATTTTCTGATGCATCCAGGTATGGATGTGGGGGTGGATGTGCTACTCCTGCCAGTATATCTGCCACTGTGTCTCATCTTCCTCCATTTGTTGAACAACCTTATAATTCAGTTTCTTCAATTGCCATGTCAGATGCTGTTAAGACTTGGTCTTTCTCTGGTCTAACTCTAGTTGGAGATCAGAGGTCATGGGAGAAGAAGCTGTATCTTCAGGGTGGAGTTACATTGGAGATAACTGGAAGGTCTGAAGATTATGTGTCAGAAAGGTGAAGGCTTGGTACAGGACTTGTGTGTTGTATCCTTGCAATATCATGGCCTTTTTGGTCAGAGATGCATTAGAGAAATCCAGAGAGAGATAAGAGGAGATAGTCTAAGATGATATTCAGGATAAGGTATAGTGGCTCAAAAAACTGTCCAGATGTTTGTGTATTTAGCATTAAGTGAAATATTCCTCACTAACAATTAATTCTAGCCACATGGCCTCAGTGTATGAAATACAGAAGATATTAATGGCTTTCCATTGGTGCAAGAATAAAGAGATTTGATTAAGAATTGATCAAATGGCAGTCATTTCAAAAGCATGATATATCCAGATGATTTTTTTGACTTTGAGTTTTGATTACATATATGAGGTAAATGTTCTATTATGTCATTCTCATGTAATTGAGTTGCTAATGCCATATATAAACCCCATCACTTCATGTTTATTTTCCTATCCTCACCATAAAATCTATCTTTTTTCTCTCAGAGAAACAGTATCATTTTCCTCTTCTCTCTTGGTTTCTCTTCTAGAAAAATTGCTTCCCAAACTGGTCTAGGAAAGTCTACAGTATGTGAGGTACTTCAGAAAACTCCAACCAGAAAAGACTAGACTTCTGGGTGGCTGTCCTTCCAAGCTTCTACCAACAAGACAGCAGTAGTTCAACAAATTGTTATTGGAAAGGTCAAAAATGCTGTTCAGGCCACTCAATTCATTAATTTTATCATTTATGCTCCTGTCTGCTCTTAAACAATCAGGAATACCTTCAAAAAAGCCTCATTCATTAGGAAAATCAGTATTTCATAATTATACATAAGTGTCAAGGATTATGCATAATAATGGGCATTATGGAGTTAAACATAAAATAGAAATGTCCCTATAATGTTCATATAATTACCTGCTAAGATTATACTAGTTTCAATGCCAAATTATGTGTAGTGTCGAGGATTATGCATAATAAGCCACTTTATGGTGTTGGCCATGAAATAGAAACATCCATACAACATTCATATAACTGTCCAGTGTATACCATACCAGTGTTTATGCTGAATTATCCATAGTGGTCAAACTGTTATCATTAGCAGCATAACTAGAAATACAATGAGTCACAGAGTAGCAAATAGTGTGAACAAATGGAATCAGAAAAAGGCAGTCAAAAGCAGGAATATTGCTGAACAAATGTGTTGGTAATGCAGGGTGGCACAGGCTGCCATTTAAAGTCACCATTGCATCATTGTCACAATGCTGCTGCCACTGTTGTTGCCCAACTCATTGTTGCATTGTCATGATGCTGCTACCGCAGTTGTTGTTGTCATTGCAGCATCTTTGTTGGCATGACAGGAGGTGTGGGAAATGAAAGGGTGTGGGAGGTGGGGGAAGTTGATAGAAAGGCACATGAGTTGATGGGAGGCTGGACATGAGGGCATGCAATGTAGGGAACAGTAGTTCCCTGTCTTTGTATCTGGCATATCTGGCATATCCTGTACAATCCAGTTCTCATATCTAATCCAATCTGTCCTTGTCCATCAGCCATTGGCAAGTCAAACATTCATTTTACTACACCAGACACTTGCATTCATACATCTGATTGATCTGGTTCCATCATTCTGGTCACTGAATATGTAGATCTGATGATCCAGTTTTCAGTCCGGTTACACTCTTTACATGTATTTAGAGTCTTGGGTGTGCCCAGACTATAAAAACTGTGTTTTGCATGGAGCACAAGGGGAATTTATCATCTTTCAATCATCTATCTATGTGCCATCTATTGTCCGTCTGTTACAATTTACTCTGGACTACACTTTTCCTTGACTTAATGCTTACATACGCATGGGTATAAGTTCCAACTTGGATGTTTATTTCCTTTCATCGCTGACTATGATACCATGACTCACCATCCATTCTCTTCGCACTTCACGTGCCCTTATCTCACTTGCTCCGTCAGTGATTCCTTCCATAGTATTCCTTCACATTCCATGCCTGCCCTAAATTCCTTTACGTATATAAACCCACCTCATCACACCTATGCTCCTCAGTCTAGTCTTACCATGTTTTACCGCTTCATACCTTGTCCACTTTGTCACTGCTGGAATACATCGGTGTTTCCACTCCTCGATACAGGCCCAAGGGTAGCGTTTAATACCTTCTTGCTCTCCTCGCTATGAACCACCCTTAAGTGGGAAGTCTCCATTGTCAACCCCATCTAGGGGTCCCCTTGTTGCGACCATTAAACCGGGAGCTACCACCGTTAACTCGGAAGTCCTTGTCGTCTGTCCTCAATCATAGGCAGACTTTTTGTCCACTGTCAACTCAGAAGTACTTTGACTGCTGTTAGCTTGGTAGTAACCCTTGTTGCCAAACCTCGCTAGTAGGTAGGCTCCTTGTAGACATCTTGCAATCGTCAAGCTCTGTTGCCACCTTGTCCACAGTTAAGACCACAGTCCTCATGGTTCTATGCCCGCCCATTCCCAGGTCGGCCGTAACAAAAGACTAGACTATCTCCTTGTCCGGCTACTTTCACGTAAGCCACCATTCATCCATACCGCCCTTCGATGAACCCCCTTCGTGGGGAATCCTTTTGTACCCCACACGCCCCACCACCTCAAGTGAAAGATTCCTCTGATGCTTCTGATCAAGAAGCAGCCACCCCTGTTGCGCAATCTAGCACTCCTTTGAGACCACCTCCGGTCACCCTCACTGTCCCCACCATCCCATATGCTCCCCCACTCACCGTCCACCACCATGTTGCTCTACAAAGCACCCCCCTTGCCTCCATCCCCATGTCCTCATCCAAACCTGTTGAACTCCGCCTCGCTAGGCCCAAGGCCTATGACAGGGATTCCACTGAAGCCATCTCATGGCTTACCTCCACCTGTTTGTACATGCTCGTCAACAAAGACATCTACGACACCGATCACAAGAAGATTGGCTTCCTCCTTTCCTATATGAGCGAAGGCCCCACCAAGCTATGGGCCAAGTTCAAGTGCTGCACTGCCCTTGAGACTGATGACTTCAGTACCCTCAAGGATTTTATCAAGGAGTTCAAAGCTGCCTTTGATTGAGGCAACACTGAGCAGGCTGCTCTATCCTGGCTTGCTACCACCTGCATCAAGAAGATGACTCAACTCGATGACTACATCACCAAGTTCCTTCTTCACGTCGGGAAGGCCGGTTTCACCTATCCTCCACTCGCTGCCCACTGTACCTTGATCCAATTCTTCTGGGTCGGGATTCCAGTTGCTCTTATGCATAGAATCAACTCCATGGATACCGTACCTTCTACTATTGAGAAATGGATTGTGCAGTTCTCCCACTTCAAGGCACAGTGGGACGAGGGAGACACTGTTGCCAAACAACATCGTGGAATCTCGTCCATCCAGATCCACCAGTATCCCAAACCAGCTTCCAGACCCCCCTGCGACCCCGATGCCATGGACGTTGATGTTGTCCATATTCCCAAGTTAACTCCTCAGGAATGAAAACATTGCTGAAAGGAGAACCTATGCTTCTGCTGCCGAAAGAAGGGACACAGATCCCTTTCTTGCCCTACCTTCCCTTCCACTCCCATGCCATAGGTCAAGAAAGTGACTAAGGCCGAGATTTCCGAGATCCCCAAGGATCTTCCAAGGCTTCAAGAGATAGAAGATGATGATGACGATGAAACGCCAAGGAAGACCACCATAGGAAGGGTTGGGATGATGGATTTTTGAAACGGGAAGTTACCATGATGCATGACTTCCCTTCCTCCTCATTTAGTGCCAATGTAACTGTAAACACTAAGGACAAGCAATTAATGAGAATTCCCATTTAACTCATCGACCTCTCACACTCTATGAAAGCTGTCGACACCTTTGCCATTATAGACAGTGGTGCAGATGTCAACTGCATTGACTGGGGCTTTGTTCACAAACATCGCCTACCCACCACTCATTTAACCATGCCCATTCCCCTTCGTAACGCAGATGCTTCCATCAATCAAGGAGGGTCTGTACACTTCACCTGCACACTGTTCTCCAACATCAGAGGAATAGCCCAACGTTCTGAGTTCTATGTCATGAACTGCGGAAACTCCAATGTCCTTCTTGATATGCCATGGCTAACCAAGATGAATCCAGCCATCAACTGGACCACACATACCCTTGACGTCCCTGAATCCAAGGACGAATTGAAGGCTCTATATGAGGCCTTCTCCTCTGACACCAAGCGCCACTACAACCACCTCAACCGTAGTGCTCCTCGACCCCCCCGTCATCATATGATACACAAGGTCTATGATGGACACCTCTGGGATTACTGGGACAGAGCCCAAGAAACAGATTTCACCATTGCTTGTGTTCAGGACTACCATTACCAACATGGAACGTCCATCAACCACCTTTGCAAAGCTGGAGGATACTATGTCCCCAACTTTGACATCATCGCCCAAGTCAGTACTGCTACTGAGCTCACTGCCACCGTGTCGCCTGAAAAGGCTCCCATCGTCCTTCTAAAGGAATATGAAGACTTCAAGGAAGTCTTCTCCAAGGAAGCCACTGACCACGTACCCCCCTTGTGACCCTATGATTACGAGATCAACTTTGATGATGCTTTCATCTCTAAGATAGAGAAAATCTATCCTTTGTCCCCTGATGAATGCAAAGCCACAAAAGATTTCCTTGAGGAGAACCTCAAAGCCAGAAAGATCCATCCCTCGAACTCCCCCCAAGCCTTGCCCTTCTTCTTCGTCAAAAAGAAGGATGGGAAACTCCGCCCTTGCCAAGACTACCGCTACATCAATGAGCATACCATCCATGATGCTTACCCTCTCCCCCTCGTCTCTGACCTCATAGACAAGCTTAAAGACGCAAAGGTCTTCACTAAGTTTGACATCCGCTGGGGTTACAACAACGTCCACATCAAGGATGGTCACCAGTGGAAAGCTGCCTTCATCACACACAAAGGCCTCTTCGAACCCACTGTCATATTCTTTGGTTTGTCCAACTCCCCCACCATATTCCAATGCTTTATGAACGATTCTTTCCGTGATATGATTGCTGAGGGTTGGCTCATCATCTACATGGATGACCTTCTGATTGCTTTCCCTGATGAAGCCACCCACACCGAGCATACCTGCCGTGTCCTGGAATGCATGAAGGAGTTGGACCTCCACCTGAAACTGGAGAAGTGCACCTTCGCCACCACCGAGGTCGAATACCTTGGTCTCATTGTCAAACCCAGTCAGATCGCCATGGACCCTGTCAAGCTTGATGGGATCACATCCTGGCCCACCCCCATCACCCCTAAGGAGGTACGATCCTTCTTGAGATTTGCCAATTTCTACCATCAGTTCATCCCCGACTACTTCTTCATCGC
>JBBPTO010001238.1:0-17291 GCA_038094155.1 Pulveroboletus cf. aberrans | reverse complement strand
ATACCAAACTCAAATCACATGTGAGCGATGTCTGATCTGTTCCGTTTGTGAGCGGATAGTATGTTACAAACTAACCGGTCAGTTCATTGGTTAGTGTTACGGACCACCTCAGAATGTAAGTTGACATTGATACACACCTGTCGGCCGTCTGAATGACATTAGACTTTGTGAACACCTGCGACGATGTCTGTACCCCATTTCTTGATAATGTGTCACGAAACGTCACGAAGTACGCTCCCGGTCCCCCGGATGCAGCAATGCATTCTATGCCGGTGGATTGCTAACATATATGATTCCGGCAATTGAGACACAAGCGGACCGGTTCCATACCACACAGACTTATTATTATCACAATTATCAACAGGCCAAAATCGACCTCGATTTTCAACTAGTTATTAACCTGTTATTAACAACCATTATCAACAGCTGTGTAAAAAGACCGAGTTTTCAACCGAACCCTACTTTCGACCCAGTACTGGACCTATCGCGCCAGTGACGACGTGCCTCGATATTTTCCGCTCACGACAGTCTAGGAGAAGAATCCCCTTGCATCAGTCCTATGGGTGCCAACTCGTGCCCCAGCTGCCAGTTCCTCAACTGTTGCGTCGAAGTGAGCAATGACTGTTTAAGGGGAGGAGCCAAGTGCTGATCCCTCAATAAGCAGTACCAAGGCTCCACCACCTGCGGTCCTTAATGGCTGCACGATGCGATGATGGGGCGACGGTCGAGAGGCCTGCTTTGTTACTGTGATTGGTTCGAATTGCCGTCGCGGTGCGTTGAATAGGGTGAAGTGGTCATAAAGGCAAGCATTGGGATGGAAATATCCCGTATAATGCTGCACGAGTAATGACATGTTGGGCGTATATCCGGGTGGACCGCGGAGTGCATTTACTGACATACTGTCGTCGACCGACAGCATGGTGTTCTAGAACCGGTGACAATCGAAAGGTCAGTACATGCATACCTCGATATTGTCATGAACTTCATGTAGATCCGCATGCAGCATGCTCTGTAGTACGGAGCGTGTTGCTGGTTTATTTTCACAACCAGCATACTTTTATATAACTGAAGTAGTAACTCAGATCAAATGCATGATTCCTTTGGGGTACACTTGCTACCTTGTAGTGAAAACTCCGGTGAAGGCCTTTGAATGACTGCCGAAGTTGCTTACTAGCTATTAGTACTGTATCGCACATCCTGTGCGGTCGCTGCGAGCGGGCCAACCCCAATCCTTGGAGAACGGTGCCAGACGGACGACCGTCCTCGCAAGTTCGACGGTCCTTGAAGCTACCTTCTCGCACCCTGATCTACTCTACGGCCGCGTTTCGCGGTCCCCTAGACTCCCAATTCGACTCGCATTGTACAATTGTGCATTACAGGGTCAAGCTTAGCTAGGAATATACAGTGTAAGTGATTAGCGTGTATTTAAGTGCAACTGTACTCTGATATCGTAAATTTCCGTTGTGGTTGCAGACCTGCTGCTGTACTCCTTGGTTGGTGGATTATATGTATTTAACTCAGCAAACCCCGGGGCTATGGCCGTGGAGGGGCAAATTTGGATTTCGCGCGGATTGTGGGACCGTACTTCGTCAAGATAAATGGCACGGGCGTCAACGCCAGGGCAATAAAGCCAACGAGAGAGGAGGCCCATTGTGGCCCAAGTTTTGCGTACATCTGGGTGGCAAACAACTTATAGCAGAGTGAGCAACAGAACACCTGGACCAAGCATCACACCTACAGGGAAACCGCCGCCGAAAGCGCTGCGCATAACGACGGTTGCAGCGAGGGCAGACGCGGAAACAAACAAATACACGTCAATGATGTAGTTGAGCAACCCCAGCTGTGGAGCGACGTTAAAACGTGGGATTGAAAGCATATATCTCAGTACTTACAAACAACCAACATATGCTAAAGCCCATGACTAGCGAAGCAGCCATTGGAACCCAAATCGATATGCTGGGGAATGATGTCCATCTGTGTACGGTCTAGGTCAGATCCTGACTATAAGCATGAGCAAGCAAACGAACGACTTACGCAAACCAAAAGAAAGATATCGTGAATAGCGGTGCTGCAATCATCACCTCCGTTAACCTGTACTCCGGCGGAACGGGCTCTGGAGCGTATTCCTCCACCTTCCGAGAATAGCCTTTGTCTATGAAGAGCACGTACTGCAACACTTCGTCAGCCCTAGTGCGAGAAAGAAAAAAAGTTGCATACCACGAAAACTGAGATGATGGAGCCAATAGTCAATGGGAGAAATACAAGGCCAGCCGGACCAGGACTAAGATGGTGTCCGTCCGTGTACACCACTGGATATGCTTCGAATAACAGGTAAACGCAGCCATACACAAACTAGACCATGGTGTCAATGAATGAAGAGATAAATAAAACAAAAGTGTCACGCACACTCATATATATCGTTAGTACCAATAGCATCGGCTCTTGAAAGAGAATCTTAAAGGGACGTGCAAGGACGGCCTCTACGTGATCTGCGAATTTGGTGGAAGTCCTTTCCATTGTAGCATAATATCGTTTATCCCCTGTATTCTTACGCGTTTCCTGCGCCATCTTTACGAGCAATATGGGCCTGTAATAAGACATCGGTTAGTAAGAAGTAGATGTCAGCCCTAGATCTCCTTACTCGAAAGTTTCTGGTACGGTCAGGATGATTTGTAACCAACAAACCCCCGCCTGAAAACGCATCGGAACCCTTAACCAAGAGACATTCGACAATGACTTACAAATATAGTGAGAATCCAAAATACCCAACGCCACGAAACTCCCGCCTCGTAAAGGTAGCCTCCTACAACGGGTCCGATACCCGGGCCAGCGAATGGAGCAACAGCGAAGATAGCCAATGCCTTCCCTCGTTCCTTGGGACCCCAGAGGTCTGATATCAAAGCGCTAAATATACACTGAGTTCAGTACATGGAAGAAAGGGAGATGAAGTTCACGTACCCGGAATTGGATAGCGGAGCAGCCGCAAAAGTTCCTCCCAGAAAACGGAAAACAAGTATCGATGCTGTGTTCTGGGCCAGAGCACAACCTATTTGGAAACACTGAAGAGGAAGCAATGATCAACGAGCTGAAAGACACATTACAGGGAACATCACTGACCAAGAATCCGAAGAATGACAAGATAAAAATCGGTCGTCGTCCATACTGCTCCGAAAGTGGTCCCCATAGAAGAGGGCCAACACAATATCCACAGACAAAAAGGGAGATAGTAAGTGTGCCAACTTCGTCTGAGAATCCGAACTGCTGAAGCAGTAGTGGTATGATCGGTTGCGGCGCACTACTCGAGAATGTACTATAATTCGATTCAGCGAAAGAAATCCAGGCAATCTCAAGGGGAACTGACGCATTGAGGACAAGAATACCACTAGTCAGAGTAATATACCATCTCTTGAGGCGTGACCAATTCTAGGAAGGGTGGGTAAGGACAAACAGGTCGGGAGACGGGATCGATTCACCTTGGGATTTTCTGGGTCACCTGGGGAAAAGCGAACAAGAAAAGGGTCAGCAGCTGATTTTTCCCCAGGAATAGCCAGCTCGAGGTCGACTGTGGTTGTCGCCAATGAGTGGGCGGATTGCGAATCTGCTTGCGCTACCATGGCTGGGAATTTGTCGGAAGGTCATGATGAGTCCTGGAAATTTATACAAAGTATGAGACCCAATAATGCGAGCAATCGGAATGCTGACGACTATTGGGTGACCACTGGCAGTGATTAGTATTACAAGTTGTCAGCCTACTTCGGGCACTGCACCGCCATCGTGCACTGCGTCATCAATGTTTACCTTGCTTCTGACGCATGCATAGACACAGGGACGAACTTACCGCCGGAAACACCTTCCTGTTTTGGTCGGTAGTCCCGTGGCCCGAGCATCCGAGGCTTCACATTATATGTATCCTCGTCGTGCATTGCACAGGCACTCCATACCACCTGCTACTGGGGTCCCTGATCCGCGTACACCCTGGCCGAACCAGGCCCTGCGACTCAGCCTGGGAGTATCTCTTCAGCGTTCGCCATCTTCAAGTTTCGAGATGTGTCCGATTGGACCCCCCGCGTCGAGACTGTCCTGTAAAAGCAGACCAGGGCCCGGATGGCCGAACTCTGATTTTCTGAGTGGGATGTAAGTATGCCCGTTCAGTCCTGCCTTTTCGTGTCAACGATTTCTGGAATAGCTATCTGGTCGATCGCAACTGGGACTGTCACATATATTCAATTCCCTATTCTAGGTCACTTGTCATATCCTCCTTACTCGACGCTTCGTGAACCGATGTGTCTGAATTCAAACTTGTAGCAGGTGCACATCCTTCGTTTCAAAGCTGGTGCAACGAGAAAGATACCTGCAGCACTTCTCGCTTTTCGCAACTAACCTGTTCTCTCTCGCACTATCGCCCACGGAAGGTTATATTTGGATATGTTACTCGAACAAGGACTGTGGCGCTCTCCGATGCAGTATAAGGTAAGCATTATGTCGCTCGCAGGGGATAAGTACGCGGGGTACGTTCTCTCCGAGTCCCGAACTGGGTTGTGGGGTTTCGGGGTTCGCTCGGTGGCTTGTGGTTGGGATGACAAAGTTGGTTACCGCAAATAGTCTTACAAATCCTGCTTATACCAAATTAGGTCTTATGATATCCTCGACAGTTTAGCAGGCTCCGGAGTTGTCCAGTCGGATTGCAAGCCGAGTGATATGTTCATAGGTCACTTGACATAATTCACCAGCGTGATAGGCGCTGTGGCAAGAGCCCGCTAACCGGTTGGAGATGACGCAAGGCAGAGGATCTCTTTCTTGCGGAAATACTTTTTCGCCGATTACCACAACATAGACGAGTGGCGGCCCGAGGACCACAGGCCGCATCAGCTTGATCAAGGCAAACCCAAGATATGGGGCTATGCGACTTGAATGGAACAAGACAGGAACCCCGTTGCTCGTCCGATGTGGTGATGCTGATTATTTCCATCAGAATCAGCTGTTGAGTCAGAGGACAGATAACGTACATAATGGGGTATATATCTATGACTTTCCGATGCCGTCGGAGCCATTCATTTCACAGATGCGGACTGCATTGATGTGCTCGGTGTGTGGTCTGGTGCTCTCCGGAGATGAAATAACAGGATGGTTGCAGCGAGGTACGAAACCAGGCACGTTGACAGGAAAGGGGTGCTGCCAGTCACGGACAAGGACCCTGAGTGCTGCAAAAGATTCCCCGCCAGTTATGCCCCATACCTTTGCGCTTCGGGACAATCGCAACCCACGCAGGTACTACAGGGGAACTATAAATCAAAATTTCATGTAACAGTACATGCAACTTGAACAACCTGGGACTACCAGTACCTGGACTATTGTTAGGTGGTGGGTTACAAGTTCTTCTTACACCACTGGGACCGAGTGCCACTGATTGTTCCTCCCCGCATAAATTGCACGGCGGACGACGAAACGATGTCCATGGGCTTGCCCTTCACGCTGGGGAGCTGGCTCATAGATGGTATAATGATTTTCCGGTAGCCTTGAGGGTCCAAGAATAGCTTATTTTTTCACTGTTCCATTCGTGAAACAAAGGATTGCCCATCGGTGGCGGAACGGAAATGCTCGCTGCGGCAGCGGACATGCCAACGATATAATTTCCATGGGTTCAGAAGCATGACTACATATCTGTAAACGACCTGACCGCCGCGCATAGCCGTTACAGAATACTGAATGACTAGCATTCAGCAGCGCGGACGGTATATGTACTAGTTATGGGACCTAGGTAAGCCAGCGTGCTTGCAATATCCTGTACATGACGGATCAATATTTTTGCGAAACGGGTACCTCAACCATCAGACCACCGGATGCTCTCTGGATATTGGAATTGACTCGCTGAAGTACCAAGAGACATGCTCGATGCACTTCCAACACTCCAGCGCCGGTCTGACACCTCTTGTCCAACGTCTCCCAGGATCTTCACGCACACCAGCATATTTCTGGTGGTCATGATCGAAGGGCGTAAGCGGAGTCAAACTGGTAGGTCTGTAGAAAAAACAAATGAACCAAATATAACCATCAGAGGTGAGTGAAACATGTTACTGAAAGCGATCGGTGCGATATCACCTCGGGGGTTTGTCCCGAAGAACGTTAAATGAATATTGAGATGAAAAAAAGGTGGGAGGAAGTTAGTTTGGATCGGAAACGGCCGAGTGCAATTTACTCTGCGTAAATCTCTTGTCTGCACATCGCTATGCTGTTGATTATAAGTTGGTATCCCGAGAGGGTTTTGTGTGCAACCAAGTTCGAGATGCCCCATATTTTTGGATAGGGAAGATTATTTCGCCCGGTCCGGCGGGGGTCATACAAGTCCGCTTACGATACCTTTGTGACGCACAACGAAACTGAAACAAAAGTTGGGCGATATACATGAGTCCAGGGATGCGCTTACCTCCATCAAGTGGCTCTAAGACACTCTGGTCATATAAAAGGCTGGATCACCGACGGAATACAACAACGTCGCGTTCCAACGTCCTCACCTACACAGAAGATCTTACTTCTTGTTAACATGCGTTTTTCAATTATGTTTCTTTCCGTTCTTGCGTTCTTCTCTATTCAGGCATTCGCCGCTCCAACAAAGTGTAATCCGTGCCCTTGGCAGACTGGACCCCAGCCGAAGCCCAGCCACACTGCGTTTGCTGAGGCAGCGACGTGATCAATCAAGTAAGTCGTTTGGCATAATCCCCAGAGGTTAATTCCGTTTAGCTGTATACGTGATGGGTTATAGAGCGCTCACTAGCACCGATCCGGCAGCATTACGATGATACATAGCTCTGCTGGAATCCCTGTGGTGAGTCAGAATAAGGGTATTTTCTGCGCAGTTGAGAATAGATCCTTGGCCTCGCCAAATCGACTGGTAGTGAGCATGAGAGGTTGTCCAACCGGGAAGGCAAACGACCATTTGGAAGTCCCAAAACTGGTGGCATCGACGCACCTGTATGGATGTGCCTTGACGTTGATACCTGGATGGACGTTCTTGGTCGTCAATGCTACAGACCAGAGATGCGCCGGTGTAACGCGTGAGGTGCGGTTGGGGTTACTAGCGGCCAGAGAGTGGGGTTGTGAGTGCCTTGGGGACGTAGAGACGCATGGCACCGGCGCACGCGAGAAGTCTGGTATTACCGAACACCATAGTACTGCCAGAAGAGCGTCATCTTGAAGCGGCCTACGCCTGCCACTGTGAGAAAGTGACTAGAATAGGACGTGTTCTCCAAGTTTTTGAAGAGGCAGTGAGACTCATGCTAGTGATGTGGCTGTAGGTACTATGATCATCCGATCGTGGAGTGCTACATAGCTAGACATTGCTGTTCGGGTGGCGCCGCTTGCGATGGCGTGTGAGATATACCGTACGTCATAGCTGATATATCCACTTTAAATTTAGAGTTCAGCTTGGAATATCTGAAGATTCCTACTTAAGCGAACCAGCCTTTGCCCTTGACAGCGAGACATCCGAGTCAAACAATGAAGCATCCTAGAGTCTACACTACTCTGAGTCGGTTCGGTCCCTCGTTCCATGAGCTATTCTGTATGTCGCCTCTGTCTTTTTTGGTTTTCTGCTTCGGAGCCGTTGATTGATGCATCACTGCGTTACTCACTCACCAACGAATCCGAACAGGAACCAGCAAGGTAATCCCGAGAGCGATGCTGCCACTGGCATGTCGGGAACGTGAAGGATGGACGCAATCGCTCGTCTTCACGTTCCAATCCGAGTCTTCTACATTCAAATAGGCGGCACGAGGAGAGAGGGAAGAAGAGATTGCCATGAGGAGAAGGGGTGGAGTGGATCGACGCCGAGGACATTGTTACACGCACTGACATGCGAAAGGACTGGGACATGGACCGGGGCAACCACAAGGTCCGATCTAGTCTCCAGATCGACATGGTGCTCGTCGAGAAAAATGATGGGATTAACTTTGGCGTCATGTGCACTTCGATCCATCAGGTAATGCGGAGGTTCGCTGACACTGCTTTGAATGTTGACTGGTTGGTACCAGTTCAGATGACTGCCTGATGACGAGAAGGCCCGCCGTTTCTCATTTGTCATCTTTCTCAGGCAAGTCGGCCCCCAGTCGAATACCCAATACCAGATATAACAGCTGAGTGATCGTTCCTTCACCTTGCCTTTCTTTCTCGTCTTCCTTGTGCTTGCCCTCCACTCTCACTGCCTTTTCGCTCCACACATGGCTACTTTTCAGCACGATTAACTGTCGAGGGTCGCTGCATTTGCATGCGCTAAGTGTCACTGTGTCGCTCTCCATACGTTGTCGCCCGAGGACATGTCACGAGTCCCGGCGGCTCTGCTCCCACCAGGCGCCGAGTGCTCAACCTGGTTCGAGATCCGTGACGCCGCAACTGCCACTAATCGCTCCCACTCGAACCCCGATAGCGAGGGGAACGACATGACCATATGTCGGGATGTTTTCGCGTTTGGCATGGAGCAACTCATCGACGGCGTTCTTTGGTTGTACTAGTTGGTGCCTGCCGCAGCCGCTCAGCTCGCGTCAGACGTTGTCAGTTTCAGGTCGAGGACGACCCGCAAGCGCACGTGGCGAACTCTGACCGATGTGCTATTACAGCTGGTCAGCGTATTGTGAGCGGGTGGTTTCACAGGAAGTTCGGATCGCTGGATTAGAATTCGTTCGTGGTACAAGGCGATCATTCAGGAATTTGCTACGAGGATCGAGGACGCCGCGGACAGGAAGAGCCGTGATGATGTAACCGAGAGTTTGCGCGACTCTCTGAAACTCTCAAAATGATCAATCGAATGCCGGGGCGCGCGAATCAAGGCAGACACGTCGCGTATGATCAGATTGGGTTGGCGAGCGTGCAGGAGGAGCTCGTGGCGGCCAATGTGGTATCTTTGCCCCGGCTGCCACCTAGACTATCGTGGAGGATGGACCAGGCGGATGGAAGATGTAGATTGACGTCACATTACATTTTGAAGTCGAGGGATCGTCGCATTAAGCACACTGCGCACCACAGTCCCACCATCTCAGGTTTGAACGTTAATTGGTGCCTTGACCGGTCTGATGATCCATGTTGCAAGTCAAGAAACCACAGCCGACACTCGGCCATTAGCAAGATACTGTCAAAGGACAATGTGTCGGGAGAAGCCGGTCTGCTGTACCAAAGGAATTGAATCTCCGCTTTCGGGGTTTGAATAAGGACGGAGGCCCCCCCTGGGAGTTGGTTTGCAAGCTGAAGTGAGACCCGGCCTACGTGTCTTTTTTCCCCCTCTGACAAGCTCGTCAAAACGGCGTCGGCTGGTGGAAGCGTCCATCGGTCTTCAGCCAGGTCGTCGGCGATGGATAACCCCCCAAACGCCAACATACACACCATCGTCAAGGCTCAAATCGTCTTCCTCCTCTCCACCCTGACCGAGGACAATTTCGAGAGGAACCAGCTCGAAATTCGTTCCGTGCGTCCCCTTTCCGTCTCTTGCTTTTCTCCGCTCATCCTCCCCGCGCCGCGTCGCAGCTCTCCGAACAACACGGCCTCGACACCTATCTCCATTTTATCCGTCGCCTCATCGTCCACTCCCAAGGCCGTCTCGCTTTGACCGCCCCGCCCTCTGCCTTTGACACTTCCACCGCCCTCACCTTCCGCCTCCTCATCCAGGAAACCCAGCGTCTCGCTCGTGACCCTTTCCTCTCAGACCGCTTCCGCGACGGCATAGACAAGGGCGAAGGGGACGCCTTCAGGCATTTCGATCTTCTCCGATTCGTAGATCGTGTTTCTCTCAGACCCCTCGAGAGACTCGTCTTGGCCTCCTCCATCGTCGCTGGTTCCACCCGCAAGGAGCTTGCTACCCAGGCTGCCACCCTCATCCGTGTCGACTTTGAGAACGCCGTCCTCTCCCTCTGTCAACACCCTTCCTTCGACCACGCTGATCTCTCCCCCCAGCAGGTCGCAAAACTCATGTCCAACTTACTCTCCGACTCCAATTCGGAAACCCCCGTGTTGGACGCAACCCAGCGCCAGGCCCTCATCGCCGCCGCACAAGCCAAGTACGGTCCGGAGATTGTTGCTCCTATACTGCAACGCATCTTCCCCACATTAAGGTATGCCGCATAATGCCCACTTTTCGTGCCTCGCAAGACGACTAACGGGCGCAGTCTTCCCCCTAGTGTGTCCCTCGTCCAGACCCTCATTCAACTTGGACCGGATATTACTAGCGATGCAGATACAGTTCGCGCTCTCCTTCTCCGCTTCGGCATCTCTGACGCCAATCCCCCTCGGGATGCTCAACTCATCGAGATCATATCGAGCCTGGCTAGGCTTGCTGCAGAGGGTACCACTATGTGTGATGTGGGCGCGTTGGTGAGGGCGCTGGGTAGTTTCGTAAGTCCCCAACTCGAGCAGTGCGTTGCCCACCGTTGCTGATACGTTTTCCAGCACGTCAACCTCAATTGGACCAACGTCATCAAGGCGTTCGACTGGCCAGATCGTCTCGGTGTGGATACGGCCACGTTGAAGCTGTTGATCGCCATCCTGCTCAACTGTCCACGTGATGCCGATCCACATGCTGTGACAGGGTTTTGGGGGTTGTGGAAGAATTCATTGTACCAACTGAAGCTACTCGATGCCCTCTTATCCTTGCCTGCGGACACTTTCAACTTTGTGTCTCTCCCCGGCCATAGGATTGTCACTGTGGAGGATGTGGCGGGTGCAAGCCCTACGATCAAGTCGTTGGCTGCCAACGTTCAGGGGCACACGTGGAACTCACTTGATCTGTTCGAGGTACTCGTACGACTTGCAGATTCAGACAGTGCCGACATCCGAAATTGCGTCCGTGACATGCTCGACAAGGCATTGAAGATAAGCGCGGAATTGGTCCATATGGGTCTACTGCAGGTTCCTGTATGTCGTCATTCAAGTTTGTTTCAACCCTGTCTGACACCTATCACAGGATCAGAGCTGGGGTGATATTCGTCTCGAGTACTCTCGCAAGTTGCTGGCCATGTTTCTGGCAGGTCATCCAAATCATCAGCTCGTCTTCATGCGGCTGTGGCAAATTGATCCCACTTATCTTCTTGGCGCCTTCCGTGACTTCTATGACGAGAGTCCTCTCAACATAACTCGGATCTTGGATGTTGCTCAAGACCTCAAGGTGAGGAACGACAGCCGTCTTTCGCCAGGGTTCCTTCCTAACTTCTCATAGATCCTGGAAAATCTCTTGGACTCGCGACCTTTTACATTTGCTCTTGATGTTGCCGCGCTGGCTTCTCGCCGGGAGTACTTAAACCTAGACAAGTGGCTTGCCGACAATGTCACCACTCATGGTGCCGAGTTCCTTCGTTCCATGATTCATTTCTTGGAAGTCAAAATGGACAGTGAAAAAGTCTCGAGAATATCCGATCCCGCGGTGGACGGACGCACTATGCCTCTCAACCCGCAAACTATCGCCATTTTCCTCCGCACCCTTCGAAACAAGTCAGTGCATTGTTCCCGTGCTTGATTTTTATTAATGCATACTCATTATATAGTTCCGCCAAAATGCCTCGCGAGGACATAGATTATTGCCTCGAGGTCCGCAACGCTTGTCTACAAATTCACCCCCGTCTCATGAACCTCATTCCTGGTTCCGACTCCGAACCTGGCTTTGCTGTCGTCAACTACTCAACCGAGATCGAGGCTGAAGTCGACGCGATATACAAGGAAATGTATGATGAACAAACGACCATCGACGAAGTCATTGCCCTCCTTCAACGCAGCAAAGCTTCTTCGGACCCTAGAGATCACGAAATCTTCTCCTGCATGCTCCATTTCTTATTTGACGAGTACAAGTTCTTCCAGTCCTATTACCCCGCCCGCGAACTTGCTATGACTGGTTATCTATTCGGCTCAATCGTCCAGCACGAATTGGTGGATCTTATTCCGTTCGGCATAGCGCTTCGTTATGTCGTCGACGCTCTCAGCTGCCCTCCGGAGACGAACTTGTTCAAATTTGGGTTGCAGGCTCTGGCCCGGTTTGAAAGTCGCCTTCGGGAATGGAAACCGCTCTGTCAAGCATTGTTGGGTATTCCCCATCTGATGGAAGCTCGCCCGGACCTCGCAGCTACTATTCACAGGGCAATCGCCGCCGGAGCAGACGTATCAAACGGCGATATGAGTGCTCACACGGTTGACCCAACCCCGGTATTCATAGCCATTCAGCCGGACAGGTTGGATGCCGAGATCGTCAAGCCGACTGAGGAATTATCCGACAAGGTTCTGTTCATTGTGAACAACCTTGCGCCAAGTAACTTTGATACAAAGCTCATGGAGATGAAGGACCAGTTTGATGATACTTATGCGAGATGGTTCGCTAATTATCTAGTCGATCAGCGGATCAGCGCGGAGCCCAATAATCACCAACTTTATCTTCGTTTCTTGGACGCCCTCGAAAAGCCAAAATTGGACAAGCTTATCCTTCAGGAGACCTTTATCAAGTCTGCTGTGATGCTTAACAGCGAAAAAGCTATGCAGGTCACGTCCGAGCGGGCGATCTTGAAGAACCTCGGATCTTGGCTTGGGACTATCACTCTTGCGAGGGACAAGCCCATACGTCATAAAAATCTTTCGTTCAAGGATCTTCTCGTTGAAGGTTATACGAGTGGACGGCTGATCGTTGCTATCCCGTTCGTTTGCAAGACTCTCGAACCTTGTGCGAAATCAAAGGTATTCAAGCCCCCGAACCCATGGTTGATGGCCGTCATCGCTCTTCTTGTGGAGCTCTACCACTTTGCCGATCTCAAGCTCAACTTGAAATTTGAGATTGAGGTTTTGTGCAAAGGGCTCGACATCGACTTGGATGCAATCGAGGCGACCACAATTCTCAGAAACCGTCCGTCTACTGATGCTTCGGCCCCTGCACCCGGTCTCCCCGACTACCTCAATGACATGGATTCACTGCCGATGAACGGATTCGAGAATTCGGGGATCCAGAGTGAAGGACAGGTCTTAGCGCTTGGTTCTGGTGCGCCCACGGAGACTCAGAGAGCGATTGGAGTACACATCGAGTCGATTTTGGCTGGACTTGCGTCCAGTGTCATTATCAGTCCCCAGCTCGCTCCGTTCCACGTCAACCATTCATTCAAGAGGGCCGTCCAGTTGGCCGTTGATCGCTCGGTTCGTGAGGTACGTATGACTCTTCGTTGAGGCGGAGGTTCACGATGCTGACTGCCTTTTTGCAGATTATCGTGCCTGTTGTTGAGCGCTCTGTTACGATCGCAGGCATATCCACCCGAGAGCTCGTCACTAAAGACTTTGCTATGGAGTCCAACGAAGACAAATTACGCAAAGCTGGTCATCTGATGGCTCAGAAGCTCGCTGGAAGTCTTGCGCTGGTGACTTGCAAGGAACCTCTCAAGAGCAACCTCGGTGGACACCTTCGCACAGCCCTTGTTGATCACGGATTTGGCGAACAAATGATCTCCGAGCAGGTGCTCTCCATCCTCGTAGCTGACAATGTCGACGTCGCTTGTTCTGCGATAGAAAAAGCTGCGATGGAACGTGCGGTGGCAGATGCTGACGAAGGGTTTGCGACTTCGTACGACGTTCGCCGAAGGCACAGGGAGCTTCGCAACGGCCAGGCCTTTTGGGATCCTTCTGCTCCTCCTAGCAACCTTTCGGTGACTCTCCCTGAACCTCTGCGCATCAAGGCCACAGGTCTTCAGCCCCACCAGCTTGCTGTGTATGAAGATTTCTGTGAGTACAACCCATGCCGTACTATCGCATTGCTGATGCACAATCATAGCTCTTGACCCCAAGCGGCGACCTCAACCTATGAGCCGCCCTGGCTCGGCCGTGGCATATCCACGTGGCGAACACATCCCTCCCCCTGCTTATGCCGCCTCTCCCACACCGGAACAGGGGATGACTGCTATCACCCATCCGGAGGCGATGGAACGATTCACGGTTTGTCGGACCATTGCTGATACTTGCGTCATGCTGACCCGGCGTTTCAGATCACTGTCAGGGATTTGGAAAGCCTTGTCGGTCAGCTCCCCATTGCTTCACTCTCGGCGTTGCCTTCGAACCACGATATCCGGCACCTGGTTCGCCAAGTCCTCTACATCGCTGCTGGGTCGGTGGACCACCACCGCACTCCACTGTTGATCTCTCAGAAGATCGTGCAATTGCTATATAAGACGTCATCTCAGCTGGGCAGGGAGATTTATGTCGCACTATTGGAACAGCTATGCCATTCGTTTGACGAGGTTGCCAAGGAGGCGATCACCTGGCTTCTATATGCTGAGGACGAGGTTTGTTTTTGATGGATCTCTATCTCGTGTTGGTGCTGACATCGATGTAGCGCAAGCTCAACATTCCGGTGACCGTCACCCTTCTCCGTAGTGGCCTCGTGAATACGTCACTTCAAGACCAACAATTGGCCAAGAGTTTGTTCCAGGACGCACGCCCGAGCCTGCAGGGTTTTGCGGCTGGTTTCGTCCGAGAGTGCTTGTCCAGTGACCCGCCCGTTGCGACCCAAAACCAGTTGACATACACGATTGATGTCTTGGGACAGCTCGTCCAAGCTGGCAAAGCCAACGAAGAGTAAGTGCCTACCATGACGTCTCTTCTAGCATTCACCTCTTTCAATAGCGTACAGCGCCTGATAGACGATCTGCGTGGTGTCGTTAGACGACCCAGTCAAGCTGTCGCTACTGAGGGACTTGTGATCAGGCAGCCTTCGGTCAAACCTGAGACCGAGCAGCTCAGGGAGAAACTATTCACCTGGTTCCAGCAATGGGTTACAATCTTCCAGCGTTCACCCTCCCCAGAGAAGGCTTTTGTCCCTTACATCACCCAGCTGACTAAGCAAGGTATCTTGAAAATCGAGGACATCTCTTCGTTTTTCTTCCGTGTTTGCGTCGATTCCAGCGTCAACAGCTACCTTAAATGCGTCGCGGCTGGCGAGTTTGACTATGCTTTCCAGGCTCTAGATGCCATGTCACGCTTGATCGTGTACATCATCAAGTACCATGGAGACGCTTCTGGTGTCAACAACGACCAGGCGAAAGTACACTACCTTACCAAAATCCTGTCGATCTTCGTTCTTGTCTTGGCCAACATGCACGAAGACCAGGGTATTCTGTTCCAGCAAAAGCCGTTCTTCAGATTCTTCTCCAGCCTCATCAACGACCTGCATGCGATCGAAGCGAACCTCGGATCCGCGTACTTCCAGCTGCTGACTGCCATCGGGTACGTTCAACGATCTGGACCGTTTGTTATCATTGCTCATTATGATTTTACAGCGATACGTTCAGTTCATTGCAACCAATGTATTTCCCTGGTTTCGCGTTCTCCTGGTTGAGTCTGGTGTCCCACAGGCATTTTATGCCCAAGTTGCTCTTGTCAGAGAATCGAGAGGGTTGGTCCGCGTTCCACAAGCTGCTCCTGTCACTCTTCAAGTTTTTGGCACCTTTCCTCAAGGAAGCAGATCTTCAGCTCGCCGCTCGCGACCTCTATAGAGGCACACTCCGCTTACTTCTCGTCCTCCTTCACGATTTCCCCGAGTTCCTCAGCGAATACTACTTTAGTCTGTGTGATGTCATCCCTCCCCGTTGTATCCAACTCCGCAACATCATTATCAGCGCATTCCCCCTCTCCATCGCTCTCCCCGACCCCCACTTGCGCAACGTTAAATTCGACACCATTCCTGAAATGGGCCCTATCCCACCCATCCTGTCCGATTTTGCTTCGGGCGTTAAAAATGCTGATCTACGCAACGGTCTGGATCAGTACCTCCTTAACCGAGGTGCCTCCAATTTCCTCCCTTCGCTCAAAGATCGCTTGAAGTTATCCGCGGCCCCGGAAGGAACCAACGAAACTTACAACCTCTCCCTCATCAACTCTTTGGTAATGTATATCGGAGTGTCGTCAGTCGCACAGGCGAAGGCGCGCAGCGGGTCGTCCGTCTTCGTCCCGAGTGACCCAGGCGTTGTTGCTTTACAGTACCTCGCTACTAATTTAGATGTGGAAGGTGAGGCCGTTCCCCGTTCATCTTTGGACGACGTGTTTATGGGCTGCATTCAGGACAACACCACCTCCTGAGTTCCATGGTGCTCCACCTGCGATATCCCAATGCCCATACCCACTGGTTCTCCTCCCTCTTGCTCCACCTGTTCGTCGAGGTCAAGGACGATTGCTTCCGTGAAGTGATGACTCGTGTTCTCTTGGAGCGTTTCATCGTCCACCGTCCTCATCCTTGGGGAGCGCTGGTTACGTTTATTGAGCTCCTTAGGAACCCGAAATACGAATTCTGGAGCAAAGAGTTCATTCGTGTTGCCCCCGAAGTCACCATGCTTCTCGAGAGTGTGAGTGATTTTGTTGTGGATCGAGATGTCGGTCTGGATCGCTGAGATATTGACTAGGTGGCGAGGTCCATCTATCAATCCTAGATTCGCTCTGTCTTTTGTCGCTGCTATCTGTCGCGCATATCTGTTTCCCTTTGGGTTCCCTTCTCTCTGGCTCCCCTTTTTTCCCCTCATTCTCTCTTTTCTTGTCCCGTCTCTTCCTCTACTCGCAACTCACTGTATTGTAACAAGTTTCCACCCATTCAAGTGTTGAACAAGGTGTAACATGTGGACTCTGATTTATTCCTCTCCACGTACGCTCTGCAGCACACGGTTCGTATCCCTGCGTTGCTTATAACCCCCGTTCCGTCGATCGTCTTCCCTGGACGATTGTTCATACGTGGACCCGCTTCCCACTTCGCGACGTCGCAAAACACTCTAGACTCGCGTTTCACGATCCTTACCGTACCATGTTACAGACGAAATTTCCTATTATTTGTGTACTTAGGGTGTCCTATGCTTAATCGAGCCATGACATGCGTTCGTTCCAAACCCACTTGCCCGTCGCCTGTGGGTCATGCGTATCCGGGGCCGTCCAGCCGTAGACACTAGGTCGACGACGTGAGCAGATAAGAGGGAAAAGGAGACGAGACGAGACGTACCCAGCCCCTTGCACGCCAGCAGCGCCGATCGCGTCCGCGCGACCGTCTACGACGAGCCAGTCGGGCGAGAGCACGCCGGTGCGGATGGGAAAGAGCCGGACGGCGCGTTCGAGACCGCGAGAGTCGGTGGATTGGAGGAAGAGCGCGAGGCCGCGCGAATCGCAAGGATGTGGCTGGCAGAACAGGATCGCTGTCGAACGCGTCAACGCACGCACGCTCGAGCTGGGCCAGGCCAAGCCCGGGAAAGGGAGGGGGGGGGGGGGGGGGGGTGGGGACACACCGGACGACGGGCGATAAAAGGGCAGAGTTCCGAGAC